>WEIS01075890.1:0-15804 GCA_013389965.1 Todus mexicanus | reverse complement strand
ATTTGCAAAGTAATTTCCAGGTTTTTTTCCTGAGGCTCTGGTCTTCAGTTTAGGAAGCAGAATTTCAAGATTTCCACCAAAGCCTCAGTTCTGCTTCAGCTGGATTTAAGGCACTTCAGGTAGTCAAGGCCTCTTACATCCTAGTTTCCCCATTTGTCCATCTTTCTTTGTATATGGGAAGGTGTTCCCAGCTTCAGAGGATGGATTTCTTGAAAATGACTCATTTATTCTGTGGTAATGCTTAATGTATACAACAGTCTAATTCCCCAGGAAATGAGGTGCTCTCAAGTTCTTTTTAAGTATCAAACATAGTGTGATTTCAGTTGTGCGTAGGAGGTTGCCTTCTTGGGCAGGAGTGGAGGGTCTTTGGATGGGGAAGAAGCATGGTCAGAGCTGCTGCTTGCATTAATCTTTGAAAAAGATCCAGAGTTTCCTCCCACTGGGTTTTGTTTTCTCCTGCCTACAAAGCAGCAGCACAAAGCCTGTGAAAAGCTGATGGTAAGAAATGCCTTTTGACTCAAGGGGAGAAAGAGCTGCTGTAGAAACCGAGCAGAAAAGCTAGATCCTCAAACAGCAGGAAAGAGTAGGGAAAGAAATTCTCCTGAGTAGTAGCTTTTAGCTTTCCCACCACCACTTTTCTATACTTCCAAACCATTTTCTGTTCTGGATTTTTTCACCCTTGGCTTTGGCCCCTGGTCTTCTCTGGTCCTTCTCTTCCCTCTGTCGCTTGTTGACTTCCTCCTTCATACACATGAATGAGTTGTACCAATTTCGAGCCTTAGACGTTTCCACTTTTGTGGTTTTATTACTTACCTCTTTTTTGCTCTTAGTTTTACTGCTAATGTGAGCCTGATTCTCCATTACCCTGTCTCTGGAGTCACTTTCCCCTCTGCTCCCGTTCCCTGTTGATGCCTCAAGGAACCTTCCCTTCTTCAACAAACACCTTTGTCAACACTAGCTGCACTGGTGGCTGAACTGGAGCAGCTGGCCATCTGCTGCAGCTTATAACATCTGGTTTGTTAAGAGTAACCAAACCTGATGCTGATTTACCTTGAAACTGCTCTTTGCCTGCTTCAAAAGTAAGCTGTTGTCCATGCAGCAGGGAAGACTTGCAGCTGAGGATCATGATTTTGCCAGTTCTCTAATGTGAGTAGATCCTGTTCCTGAGCGAGTGCTCTATAAGGACTTGCTGTCTCTTACTCAAGCTTTCCCTACAGTGAGAGCATTATATACAAGAATAGTTTCCCGTTTTAGGCTCTCTGGTTGTGAAAAAGAGTTGAGTTTGTGTTGCAGCTCAAAAAAGCATCTTCTCTATTTGGCTATTGATTTTTGTGGAAGTTGTAGACATTTAAATTGTTTTGAAGGTGTTTTCACTTGAATAAAAGGGACAAGTGGGAAAAGAATGAAGCAAAATACGCTGAAATATTTTAGGATTTCCATTTTTGGTTTTTGGACTCGCAGTATGTCATTCAGTTCCTTCCCATTTAGTGCACCTGATGTCTGCTCAGAAAGGATTTGCCATCATGTAATGCACTAGTCCTTCAGGATTTATCAACTGTTTCCCCTGAACATTCATTCAAATCTTGGATTTTTTTTTTTCTCTCTTTGTGCTGGAATTGATGTTGAAAGTAGATGTTGGGAAAATACTTCCGCAGTTGTAAAGCAAAATGACAGACATAAGCTTTCTTTGCCACTGCCAGGGCATCTTTATAGGTCCTTCTTTGTTTCCTGTCTGCTCAAATGAAACCAAATCATGTCTCAACCAGATTTAAAAATCCTTCTCTGACTCCTTAAGCTCTTGAGGACCTCAATCACTTGTGAAAATAAGATTCAGTTAGCTCATGGATGAGTTTTGCAACTCTAAACAGAACAACACCTACACACCATTAAAAATCTCAGACCTTGTATTCAGAGGACTTGCAGAAGGAGTTTAGCAGAACTGTATTGTTTCTGTGAGCAGCAATCTCTTGGTAACCCACCTCAGCTGTGACAGTGAGCAGAGCCCTGGACAGAGAATTCACACTGGTGCCTGAACCAAAATTGGTTCAAGGGAGCTTCCTCTCCTGCAAAGATCTGAAAATCTTGAGGCCATTAATCTTATGCAATGTTCTTAGTGATATTTGGAAAAGATCTTATATGGACTCATGCTTCATTACTTTTTTCCCTCTGGTGAAATTAGAGTTGGCAGTGGGCCAGGGGCTTGGAAGACTTGCTGCCTCTTGGGTGATGAGAGAGCTGCTCTCCATCCAGGCAGACCATCAACGATCATTGCTGTGATAGATCTGAACATCTTCCCCTGGAGGCTGCACTCCCAGTCGTCCCACCCTGTGTGTGTCAAGGAGATATTAGTGGTCAAAGCGTTTGTCTGAGCTTAGCAGAGAAGACTGGAAAGCTGTGTGTTGAGGGGTCTGGCTCAGGAGACTGGAGAGCTGTGCATCAAGGGGTCTGGCTCATGCCCACCAGTCAATACGCTGCAGATGTGTCTGGGGCTGCGCTTGTGCCTGCGTGGGAGAGGAACAGCTGGCTGCTCACAAAGGTTTCAGTCATCCAGGGAAACACCATGTCATGCGGGTGAGCAGTTGTACTGGAAACAAGAGAGTGCGTGTGACCTTCCTTAAACTGGAATATGTACAAATAAAACAGGCCTGAAATAAAATACAATTATAAACACATTTGGAATAACAACTGAGGTCTGTTTGTTGGATACATTGCAAACAGGAAACGGAGCTAAATTCACTGCATTAATGAATGCCTTGCTGTAAATACATTGCCTGATGTCAGGCTCCCACTACTGAGAGTTTCTTTCTGAGATCCAGCTGAAGATTTACACGCATTTTAATATACCTAAATCTGATATGCTCAGCCAAAGACATACAGAACCCCTTCTGTACCAGCAGCAGGGGAATTGCATGGGGAATTTGTACACAGTTTTCATAGACGTTTAAACTAGCTTCTTACATTTTCCTTTAAGAGGAAGTAAAGTTGTCCTTTGATCATACTAAAGCATCCTCTTTTTTTTTTTTTTTTCCCTTCTTTCTTCTGTAGAGTATGGACAGGACCTGCTGCCAAGATCACATATGGCTGACAGCACAAGGGTTAAGGATTTGTGAGCCATGAACAGCAGAAATGTCTGGCACATTTTCATTACTCTGCACAGCAATGGAGAGAAGCTATCATTACTGCAGCCTTATTTGAAGTGTATCTTCAGAAGTTAATTGCTTAAAGATAACTAGAGCTTCAAGCAAGCTGGTGACTATCCTGCTCTTAGCCTGTCTTGCAGGTTATGTTCATCAGTGGCACAGAAAGGAGTTTAGAAAGCTGAGAGTTCATCCTGTGGGATTACAGTAATGAACAGGGTTTGAGTCTGCTTGGTCCTTAGCTCTTTGGTTCTACGGTCAAATGAGTCCCAGCTCTCCCATATCAGTGTCTCTGAGAGGCTCAGGGCTTTGCAGATTTGCCACTTGCTGGTTTCAGATGTGTAGCCAACTGTCAAGGCTGCCCTGGAAGCTCCTCTCCCGTGCCTGTAGGCTTCCCACAAGCAGCACTAGAAATCTAGAGGGTTTGCAGTTGCACTTATGCTGTTTCCAGATGAGGCAGCCTACAGTGAACGCTGTGGGTCCATGAAGAAGTGAGGGAGACAACCAAGTGACATGAAGTATGGACTCTTTGCCTGCACCAGAGCTCATTGTGTGCCCCAACACCTTGGAAGGAGTGGGGTGGCCAGCAGCAGGGACTGCTCCAAGAGGCTGGATGTACGCAGGTCCATCCTGGGTACACACAGGGCTAGATGGGATTCATCCCAAGGTGTTGAGAGTGGCAGCGAGCTTCTGCTAGGAAAAATCACAGTGACTGGGGGAAGTCCTTGGGGTCAAAGATTTATGAAGTTCAAACTGAGCCTGACCAATAAAACTGCCTTCTGTGATGAAATGCCTGGCTCTGAGGGTTGGGGGTGAGGAGGTGTGCAGTGGATAGAAGACTACTTGGCTTCGGGAAGGCTTTCAACACCATCTCCGCAGCACTCTTGGAAAAAAGCTGTGGAAGTACGGGCTGGAAGACTGGACTGGTAGGTGAGGTGAAAATTGGCTGGACCACTGGGCTCCAGCAGTAGAGCAGGACTAACACTGTTCAGTAGCATCAGCTATCTGCATGAAGAGACAAAGTGCATCCTTACTGTGGATGGTCAGCTAGGGGAGAGTGGTTGACATGCCAAATGGAAGAGCTTCAGTTTAGAGGAACACAGAAAAGATTGACACTGGGACAAGAGACGCCTGAGGAAGTTCATCAAGGAGAAGTGCAGAGTCCTGTGCCTCAGATAGGAAAAAACCAACAATGTACTGCTGCAGGCTGGGAGCCAAGTGGGAGTGGTGTTGCTGGAAAGAACACAGGCCATGTTGAATATAAGGCACCAGGACACTTTTATCACATTATGAAGAACGTGGCAGCAGTCTGAGGGAAAGTTGTAGCCGCCTCTTCATCCGCATCAGCAACACCATGTCCAGCTTCAGGCCCCCTTGTTAAAAAACCCCACTATGTTAAGGAAATAGGGTCCAGCAAAGAGTTATCACGATGGTCATGGGCCTGGGGGACATGGCCTACAAGAAGAGGTCGAGGGAGCTGGGATTGTTTAATCCAGGGGAGAGAAGGCCTACAGGTCCACAGCTACTCGGAGGGGAGTTATAATAAAAGGCACCAGCTGATCTCCGTAGCAGCAGATAACATGTCCTTAGACTTTATACCTTTGGACGTTAGGAAAATTTCTTCTCTAGGAGGGTGGTGCAGCCCTGCAACAGACTAACCAGAGGCGTTGTGGTATCTCCATCCTTGGAGGTCTTACACACTTGTCTAGACAAAACCACAGCTGACCGGATCCAGTGTTGGCAAAAACCCCGCTCCAAGTGGGAGGTTGAGCTGGATGCACTCCAAAGGTCCTTCTCAGCTACTATTTCTGTAATCCTGTGATCAGCTTCATCGCTCTGACTGTGACTGCAAAGTTGGATACTCTGACAAGCTTTCTGCTCAACAGGCTGGTCAAATATCAGGGGGAGAGACTGGGAAATAGAGGGTGGTCCGCTCTTGTTTTATTTTAGCAGAAGAAAATCAGTCCTCACAATATTATTCAGCTTTGTCCTGAATGCTCCAAAATTTTACACATGCTAGAAACATTATTTGGTTCTTTCACGGCACTGGATTTAGATGCAGAGTTTTAATGCCTAATTTGACTGATAGACTGGAGATGTTGTCAGCCAAACTGCCAGAATCGACATTTCTTTTGCAAGATGATGTTGACATCACGTGAATAATGCACCAAGGTGGTCCCACCGAAGCAGCAAACCTCAAGCAAGGCACCAGACCTGCCTGTAGAATGGTATGGGGGGGGGGTGGGCATAGGGAGAAGCTCTTGCATCTCTGTCCAATGCTGTCAGCATGGGCTGAGATTGCAAAGCCATGCAAGTCCGTGGGTGCTATTTGTTTCACTGCTTCAAGGAAGAGATCCTTATTGTGGATACTCGTGTTAAACCGCTGGAGGTGAGAAACTATCCTGCAAAAGGATGAATTTCCAGGATATTTTCAGCAAATGCATACATCTGTCACTTTCTTCAGAGACCAGATTTCATAGCTGCATATCTGAAATACTTGCCCTTCCTAATAAACACCCATCTCCATTTATAAATGAATATCAAGGAACTTAGTGGTGCAGCATGGGCTTTTATTCCTTGCAGGGGTCTCACTACTGTACCAGTCTGCACAGTAAGAGACACTCATTTACACCATGGTATCCAGCATAGATTCTTATCCTTTCTTATTTTTCAATTCAACCTCATTTATGCCCAATAAACAAGTTGCCACATCTATCCAACCTCCCCCGAGAAGAAAGTATGGCTAATGTCACTCCAGAAAAGAACAGCTTTTTGTTATTCCACCATAAGGAGGCCAGGATCATTTACAGAGAATCAATAACAACAACAACAAAAAAGGAGTAAAAAAGCAAACTCGTCTGCAATCCCTGTTTGCTGAAGAGTTGGATTCATATCATAAATTGTGGTAATTGTTTTTTAATTTAATTAAGCGTGCACATAGCTATGTAATTAAAAAGCACGTAGGCGTTCTAGATCTCTTTAGAAAACTACTCACCACTTTCAGTCTTGCTATCTGTCTGCTTTGAGTCACAGGGCCTGTGAAGCAACCTTTCTGAAGAGCATGAAGATCTCTGGAAAAAGAAAGGGGAAGATTTAAAACAGGTGTCCCATGTTAATGTAAAGAATGATTTACAGCTGCTACTCGAAACTGGGTCTCTGGGCGTATGGTGGGATGCACCAAAGACAGGATGGAGCAGAAAGGCAGGGATGGAGCTGGGAGCTGAACCCTCTGAAAGTGCGCACCGATCCAGTGCCCAGGGAAATCAATGACTCTGCCAGTGCTTGTTGCCTTTGGAAGTCAGCTTGTTCTTTTACTGCCTTTGTTTACGTGGATGTGAGGTCTCATAACCAACTAGCTTTTATCATGGGAAAGACCGTGTGTGGCGCTTTCAGTAAGCACTTAACATTTAAGTTGCTGAGTTCTCCAGTGCACAAGTGAGACTTCTAAAGTTTTTACATGCACTTTGGTGCCTCTTACTTCTAGGGTTAGAGGGACAACTCTTGGTCTCTTGCCCATGTTTTCTCTAAATAAGTGACTTGTCTTTCTTATTGGCTTTCCTTTATGATCTCTTATATTGCAGAGTTCTTACACAAAACAAACAAGCTAAAATGCATTATATACCATGCAAGTCAAATAATCCAGGTTGTGAGAAGTCACTGGGATATTTCTACACATCTATGTCTTCACCTGCCGTGCTCTGAAATGCCAAAGTTTCTCCTTGAAGCTGCAGGAGCTTGTGAAATGGCTGTTAATGAAGGTGACTTTGAAGGTGAGGAGAGACTGATATTAAATCTAGTCCAGTCTCCTGACCAAAAGCTGTATCTGTTTCTCACTGTGTGTCATGGGTTTTGGCTAAATTGGGTTTACTGGTAAGACATTCTGCCTTGATGTGAGGATAAACAAGAGGCTGGGAGCCTTACGCTACTTTTTCATGCTTCACTAGCTTTATTTGGATAAAGTTAGCCTAGTGCTGATGCTGTGCAACTGTCCTACATTTCTAAGGCTGGTATCTTGACTGTAACTCCCAGCTGTTATATTGTGGTATTTTCCCTCTGAAGATGCATTTACACTGTAATTAAGTCACCTCACAATGTCTTCAAAGACAGACTGAACTGCTTAAACTCCTTAAGGGCATGTCAGTACAAAGAGCACTCCCGTTCTTCTGGCACAGTTACCAGTAAAATAAAGTGCCAGGCACCAACAGAGCTTCCCACAAGGGCACTGTTGTTTTGGAGGAGAAGTAGGTTTTCTTTTCAACTCCTTCCAAAGGGATCTTGGAAGGTGCTTCTCGTGCTCTCTTCTGCCGGGGGGAGGATTTATAGATGGGCGAAGAGCACCTGAGCCTTTGCAGCAGCTTCACCACAACTGCCACATGTAAATCAGGAGATGCCCTGGGTCCAGGACCCTCTTGGATGTGAGATACAAACTTTCACGAGGGCTAACAAAAGCTCACAACAGTCCTTGACTGTTCTTATCCTTCTAGGTAAGGCCAGCATCTCAAGCCCTGCTGAGAACCCGCTTGGCCCCTTAGACTCATGAATTAAACTGGTATAACATTTTTACAATCAGTTATACCACATAGCTGTTTCTGATTCAAAATTCAAGGATAGAGCTGCCTCAGAGGCGGCTGTTTGGGTTTTGTTTGTTTTGTTGGGGTTTTTTTTAAGTTAAGAGCAACCTGAATATTGAGGCATGGAAGTTCACTAGAGCCTGTTTCAGCCTGTAAGTGGGTCACAAGACACTGAAGCACTGAGTGAAATAACACCCACACAAATCAAATAAAAGAGTAGCTAACCTGTATTTAAAAAGAATAATCTTTCTGGATGCCTTAGTCATAGATGTCTTTGGTATGAAAAATTCAAGACACTGAGCACTTAGTGAAGAAATGGCCACAGAGGATGCCTCCAAACCTAGGCGCAAAATTATCAGACTGACATTAGTAGTTAAATCACCTCTCCTCGATGCTCTAGGGATGTGGGATGTATGCAATTTCCATTGGAAATAATGAAATTCATGAGTATGAACCTTGGAAATAGTGTCTAGTGAGGGCTTTAGGGGAGAAAATCTTACCGAAGTATCTCATACAGAAACTGTCCTTTAAAAAATGAAAATAAAAAAAGCTAAAATCCCCCAACCTCAAAAAACAAAAAAACCACCTTAAAGTCTAGGAAGCAAGTAAAACTGCTTGATACTCTGCACGGTGACTAGCTGACGTTGCTGAAAGACGGATGCTGCTGCAGAGAGCACTGCTAAGCTGAGCAGAGTTGTAATCTAAATAGCTTGAGAGCCTGCTCAGAGGTTTTATCTTTGCTGCTGGTAATTACAGCGCAGCCCCAACCAGCACTGCAGTTTGCCTGTAATTACCGAGAGCCTACAGGGTTCCTATAGGAAGTTTTACATATTCTGGTGATGGGGTCTGACTGCTAAGAGGCTGCAGGCAGACAGACAGCTGTGGGTGTGCAAGGCTGAGCGGCTTGGAAGGACTGGGATTTGTCTCCAAAGCGTGTCTGCTTGAAAGAGTAAAGCACAAACGAGGAGGCTGGCTGGGAAGGAAGAAATGGGAGGTGGTAAGCTCCATCGCAAATGCTTGAAGAGGTTAGCTAATTTGCTAACAGGCCCTTCAGTCTTCTCCTTACTCGGAATAGCAGCTGGTAAACCCTTGGTGTGCCTGGCCCAGCCTCACACCCTTTACTTACGCTGCCCTTCTTATGGGTGTGCCCTGCAGATGCCTGCGGTCTCCCCATTGGTATTTTCCCCAGCCACACTGCCCAAGACAGGGGGACCAGCTGCCTCCAGGTCTTATGTTGCAGTAGAGTGGTTAGGTTGGGACTTCCCTGTGTTACTGCCCTCAGTTTTAATCAACAGACATGGGATTGTGCCATAGCAGTCAGTCTGGGCTCTGTCTGACGTTATCAGCCTCTGGAGTGAGCACCCTTGTTTGGCTTTCTGCTGACCTGCTGAGCCCCTGTTTACCCATGCAGCAGTGGGATGAAGGATAACAGTGTAACGTGAATCAGAGTGGTGAGCTGCTCGGTTTAAACTTACCTCTGCTTTTCTGCTGGGAAATGGAGATAACTGGTTACAATGCAGTTACTCTTCTGCTCTGGGCTAGCTCTGTCACCGTCCTGTGGTTTCCTAGTGGAAGAGAAGAGAGAAGAGTATCTCTCCTCGTGTACCACCTGGGCACATCTGTGGGCTTCTGGGTGTACAGTAGAAAGGAATACTGTCCTCCCATTGGCACTACCCAGCACTACCTATGGGGGTTTTCAGTTATTTTTTTTAATTGACAGGAAGAACTGGAATATAATAATTTCACAGAGAAAATGCTAACAACTCACATATAAGACAGTAGGGATGTAGTGTTATTTGCACCTACTGTAATGTTCTGCATGCCATGTCCTGGCAACAGAAGTGGACCTTCCTCAGAAACATGGTTTCCCATCATCTGTTTGAGCCTGAGCTTTAAGGGCTCAACAGTCAACAAAGCTGGGGAGGGGTCTGGAGAATGTCTTATGAGGGAGGGGCTGAGGGAGCTGGGATTGTTTAGCCTGGAGAAGAGGTGGCTGAGAGGAAACCTTATTGCTCCCTGCAACTACCGGAAAGAAGGTTGTAGTGAGGCCAGTGTTGGTCTCTTCTCCCAAGTAACTAACAGCAGGACAAGAGGAAACAGCCACAAGCTGCACCAGGGGAGGATTATATTGGATATTATTTACCGAGAGAGTGGTGAAGCATTGGAACAGGCTGTGCAGGGAAGTGGTGGAGTCACCATCCCTGGAAGTGCTCAAAAAATCCCACGCAGATGTGGTACTTCAGGACATGGTCTAGTGTTCATGGAGTTGTTGAGTTGAAGGTTGGACTTGGAGACCTTACAGGTCTTTTCCAATGATTCTGTGATTCGGTGTGCCCTGATGCAGCAGTCCATAAGCAAACTGGGGATGAAGGCCCCTCACCTGCACCAACTAATCCAAACCCCAGCACACTAAATGAGGAGGGTACAAACTAACTAAACAGGACGATGCTTTGTATCCAAAATTTGGGACGCCAAAGGAAAGCAACAACACATTATAGAAATGTTTTCCGTATTTCTCAAGACAGCCTTATCTTTAGCATCAGCTTACAGTCAATGGTCACACAAGGCATGAAGGATGGGTGACTGTGGAAGTGCAATTAGTGGGGCTTTTCTCACTAAGCTCCAGTTCAGCTCTGATTTTGGATGCTGATGAGAGCACAAAATACCTTTATTGCCTGTAAATACAGACCCTGAAATCTGTAGGAAGCCCATTTTACCAGCTAAAGACCCACTTCAGGAAGATAACTTAAGTGCTTGACCTTGAAGTAGTTTCCAAATTCTGAAAGCACCACATCTAGCTAGCTAGCTGCCTTAGTTACAAGCATTAATCACTGCCATATTTTACACAGCATGTAAAATTTAAGTAATAGAATCACTGTCCCCATTGCCATATTTGCAACTAAAAGCTGATAAATAGAAGCACTGACCTCAGCTGGTCGATTTAGCCCGATGAGTCATGGTCTTGGGGCCACATATGCTTCCTCCGCTAATATTCTTGTTCCTATTTATTTTTTAAAGTGTGTTGGCATGCTGCGTACCACAGAATAGCTGCTCTAATGGGCAATTCCAGAAATAGAAATATCCCATTAGCTCCCTTGCCTTTGTCAGGGTTTCACAGTCACCACTTATTCTATACAGAGCCACAGCATCTCAAAGAGACGAAGGCAGGAGCACTGCTGGGAGAGACGGAGGATGGGCAGTGTTAGGCTGTTGAGCAGTGAATTCCTCTTGAAGTTCTCTGTCTGAGAAGCACCCTGCTATCTTCTTGGGTTTTGCCTAACAGAGAGCTAAGCTGTAGAGAACGATGCAGCAGATATGGGCACGTCCACTCCAGCTACGTACATGTCACAACAGGGGGACCTGCCCACAGCAATTGCTCTTGATGAGCTTTTGCCTACAAAAGACTGGCTTTTCCATCACCGCTGAAACAGAGAGAGAACTGAATCACAGTCAGTACGGTGGTGGTCCACACCAGACCACTTGCCTTGGACTGGGGTCTCCCACATCTGGGCACTGTGCAGAAATACAGAGTGTAAGCCCTCTCACCCTCCCAGCTAGATGTTGTTTGCAGCTCAGCTTACTAACTTTCCAAGTTAATATTCACATGTATAATATTTAAATGAATGCCAGCTGGCCTCATCACCATATCTGTGTTGATCCAAGCTGGAGAATCATGGTCTTGGGGCCCTGTGTGCTTTCTCCATTACTGCTTGGATGGGTACAGGTAAGAGTGACTGTGCAGGGAAAGGATGAGATGAGGCAGGGCAGAGGTGAGTGCTCAACACTCCTGGCCACACAGATACCTAGTAGCAGATGGGATGCCAGGGTAAGAAGGGATACAGAGAGGACTGTGGCACTTTGGAGATTGCTCTGCGTTAAGGAACATCGCGGGGAGAAATACCAATGTGAGCAATGGAAGGTATCAGAAGTGGGTCTATTAGTACATAATGTGGCATCATCAGAAACGGCATTTGCTCAATGACCTTCCACCAACCCTGTAATTAGAACTTCAGAAACATTGAGGTCAATATTGTTATTAAATGTTCTCTCTGTACCCAGACACGGACGATGGTCCAGTGCTATCTGCGCAGGCAGGAACTTGTCTGGTTTGCAAGACAAAGACTTCACAGAGCCCAGGCTGTCCCACAAGGCCCCTGAGGCCACGGGTTTCCCCAGCCTGTAGATGCTCCCATGCAGATCTGGCCCTTTGCAAAAAAGAGCCAGTGGGGACCTGCTGGCCTCCAGCTGAGAAACCAGTGGAGAGGCAGGTGACTCCCCTGCCTCTTTGCCATCCCTGGCTCATTAAGTTGGTAGTGGGACGTAGCCTGGGAGCGTACATTGCTGTGTTGCCTTTCCCCCTCCTGCAGGCAGATCTGCAGTGCTGCAGCTCCCTAAAGCAGTGAAGCAAAAGCAGATGCTTGCTGAGCAGCACCATGCTGGTGGGGAACAAGGAGCTTCCATCTGGATGCCCCTGCAGCCCTTTGGCCTCTGGTATCTGTTCTGATTGCAAAGTGGCAACAAAGTATTAAAAGGAGTAAATAAAATAAACTGAGGCAAAAGCCTTTGGCTGCCTGCATAACAACTCCTTGTATTACACAAGCATCACTTAGGCTCCTTTGATACTCATGGTGTTTATGGCACTTAAGACTTTTTAGCTCCAAGGGAATTAACTCAAAATCAGGCTAGGCCTTCCATTAAACCTGACAGATTCATGATAAGGAGAAAGCTGGCTCATTTAACCACTGTCGGTATTACCAGCTCTCTGAGAGAAATAAACAGCTATTGTGCTGACTCACTTCCATGTGTGAATTCACCAGGCTGGAGAGCGTAATGAGCTGCTAATTCTGGCTCTTAGCTGGATCCTCCTCTCTTCAGGCGTATCTCCATTCCTCCCTTCCCCTGCTCAGCTCCCTGGATGGTAATTCTCTGTCTTCTGACTCTTTAATGTCACCGAAATGGGATTTATATGGGGGATATTTAGCAGAATTGCATTAGTATTTGACATTTCAGCTCTTGCAAGTTTTCGATGATGTTATTTGCAAGGACATTTTTTATCGCAGTAAATTGCAATTCTTCAAGAGGAGTGTAGCAGTTTAATTTTCTGGGTCTGTCTCTTTGTCTCTCCCTCTCCATCAGGATTTATGATTTATTTGATTCACTGGTCCTTTGGATTTCTTATGCTTGTTACAACGCACCTGTGTCTCAATGACACAGAAAAATGTTCATTTGAAGTAACAGCTCTGGCTTGCAGTGCTTTGGATTTCATACAAAAATAGAACCGTGTAGAAAACTCTTTTTATTAGCTTTTTCAGAACTCTAGACTCCGGGTAGTTCAAGCTGAATAACACTATGTTTTACTTAAAAAAAGAAAAAAACCCCAGATATTGGTTGCTTGAAATGGCCACTGAAGGAAGATCTGGGAGCACTTATGAGAGACCTTTGCTACTTCACAAGACTTCATATCACATGCTCTGAGGACTACAAAAATTCTGGTGTGCAGCTTTTTCCATTATCCAGTTTGCATTTTGTTAGTTTTGGATTTTATTTTTTTTAATTTTATTTTGTGATGAGTGTGTACAAGAAACACAACAGGAAATATTACAGTGCAAAAGTGAAAGTGAAAAGATGTTCAGAAGAGACTGCTGTGGCTGTGCAATGGGAGTGTGATGAAGAAATACTAAGCCCAGCCCAGGCAGTTAGAGGCAGGTTTGGATTTTTTCAGAAAACTGTTCCAATGAAGAATTTACAACTGTAATAAAACTAATTTAGAGAGAAAATGGGGCAATTCTAGGAACAAAACAAAACAAAAAAAAGGATGCTGCACACACTATAGAAATAAAAGCTGACAGATTAAACTAAGACATCTCTCCTGAGCATCAAATCTCTGTATGTGGTATTAGTGAGACTTCAGGACCCACAAAGACATTCTGTCAGTGCACTTAATTTCTGCCTTGCCCTCATTTAACAAGATTATTTTCCCTTTCTTTAGCATTTTAATTCTGAGATTCAAAATGTCTTGGAAAGCACCTGTAATTTTTTTGTCCTTATTTGAGGTTGCAGAATATTAAGACATCAAGTTATGGAGGCTTCAAAACCCTGTTGATTTTCCATAGAAATCACTGCTCATATGAGCCAAAGGATTAAAATATCTCTTCCTTTCTTTTTAATTCCAAGTTTAGAAATACAGTTACTGGCAGATGGCCTGTGGAGCTCAGTGCTTATTCAAACAGTACTGAAATACTGGGAATTGCTGTCCGTGTGTCTCAGCACACACAGACCCACATGCGCACAGAAACCATTCTAGGCAGAGTTTTACTATGATTTTTCAAATCAAAGTATACTTCAAGGTGGATGCCAGACCAGATTCAAGCTAAATTTGTAGACTGAGCTCATCAGATGAATGGTGCTATGTGACTGCAAAAGATGATAATGGTTAACGTGTGACAAGTCTTTTGTTAAATGAGGAGTAGACTGTTCAAGGGCATTTGTCCATGGCAAGTGCTTCCTAGCTCCTGCAAGGAGAGGACATCAGACTGATGGTTTGCGTTACGAAACCAGGCTGATCCCCTTGGTTCTGGTGGACCACAAACATGGCCTTGTTAGGGAAAGCGGCAGTGATGCCACTACCCTGGAACAGGGTAATGCTGGTAGCTGGCTAGCCGTGGGGCAATGCTTCTCCAAAACCTGGCTAATCTCTTAAAACACCTCTCTTTGCACAGCCCTTGATTAATATAACACTGATTAGGCACTGACTCTGCTATTTGTGCATTAAAGATGTGGACATTTCCCTGGCAACAGATTGCTTTGGCAATGTTTAAGCAGGACCTGGTATCTATTGCACAATTATTTTAGAACTCCTTGGTGCCAGCTCCGTGCAAGAAAGGGTTGCATCAGTACTTTTCTTATCATCCTGTCAAGACAGCACATACTCAAGAAATATTGTGAATAAAATATTCTGTTTTCTGCAGTAGTTATGTGCAGATATGGATTTTTGCACAAATATGATGTTCAAATTAAAGAAGGTGCTTTGAAACAATAAATGACTCTGTACGTGCCTGTGTACTTAACAATGAAATCTAACAAATCCTAAAACACACAGCAGTGCTGCTGTAGACAAAGGGAGGAATTGATCACCTAATAATAGAAATAAAAGAAATCCAAACTTCATTATTTCAAAGAAAAACAAACACGGCATCAGAGCAGGCTTGATAAACACTGCACAATAGAAGGAGAAGGATGACTAACTCGCTAAAGAAATCAGCAAAAAATCTTATCTTGATGAGAAGCTCTAAGATGATCTTTAGTGACTGACTTTTTTTCTAACCTTAGACTTTTTGTGCCTGTTTCTTTGGTCTTTGTAAATATTCTATCTATAGTCAAGTTCATCCAATGGATGAATTTGACCTCTGGTCTCTTATACCACTGAAATCAAAACAAGTGTTGATCTTGGAATTATATGGAAAAGAGTCTTTAGAAAACTGTGCCATATATATAGCAAAAATACTCTTAGGCTTTTACCCTCAGGAGCTTGGAAAATGAATGTTTCTATGAAGATTTATAGCTGAGTGTTTGAATCTGAGACACTTTAACCCTTACTATTGACTTATTTTGCTCTGTTACAGTATTTATATAGAGCAGGTATATTAGACTTCTGCAGCAAACGAATAAATTTAATGGGTGCTACATACAAACAATTCATATTAAATGTATCTAAGTGCGTATTTTCTCACTTTAAAGTTTAGATCTTGTTGATATTGGCATTTTTGCTCCCTGCCTTTACTCTTATGTGTGTTGGAGACAGTTACGTTTCTATGTTTCATGTTAATTTATACTAAATACTTCTTCGCGGTAGTTCACTTTTGTGCTCTGGGGGAAACCCATTGCATCTAGGGAACCTAGTTCTCCATCCTAGTAAGGCTTGAAGTTAAGTCTATGAAAATTCAGGAGGAAAGACATAAATGGAGAGATATTCCCGCTGATGAATTAATGTCTCTTACCTTATTTCCCCCCCACTTTCTGTAAAGGTGTATTAGGATTCCAAAAGGCAGTGAAAAATTATTGGATCAGATTTTTGTAATATTTATTTATTTATTTAT
>WEIS01075887.1:6877-25458 GCA_013389965.1 Todus mexicanus | reverse complement strand
CTCTGATCATCTTTGTGGCCCTAAACCACGAGCTCCATGGCCCTAAGGCCCAAAGCCCTGGGGCTGCTCAAGCTGCTCCTCTTGCAAGCATCCAAGTGAGGATTTGGGCAGGGCAGCTGCTGCCCAGTGCTCAGCCCCAGCTGCGCAGAGCCAGCACAGTGTCCCCGTGGTGTCCCCAGGCAGTGTGACAGTTCCCATGGGGTGATGCTGAGCAGCACCCACTGCACTTGCAACCACCCAGCGTCTGTGAGACCAGCACAACCCCCTCCTCTGGGGTGGCACTCTGCGGAGGCGCTGGGAGAAGGGTGCTCAGTGGCACCAGCTCCTCAGGGGGGGATGGGCATTCAGGGTGACTGAGGGGTCTGCAGGTGCAGGGCGCCCGCTGCCCATGCCTCTGGGAAGGGCTTGGCTCCAGCAAGCGCAGAGTGGAATCTGGGAGTCACCACCTCCTGCCACTGCCCTTCCCAAAGGCTCAAGCCCATGGGCTCAGAGCCACTGGGCTGCCGGAGCTGGCCCAGGCTGGGCTGGGAGGGCTGCGCTTCACGGCCCGCAGGGAAATGGGTTTATAACCAGAGCTGGAAGGTTTCCCTGCAGAGCTGTGACTCAGCAGGGAGTGCAGCGTGCTGTGCCAGCCACTGGCCACCTGATGGCCCTGGAGGCTGAGAGGGACAAGGCGGTGGCCCCAGAAGGGGCTGGGTGGGGGAGAAGCCCTGGGTACCGGTGACTTTCCCCTCACTCCTTGCCCCACTGCCTCAGCACATTCCCGAGCTGAACCCCACTGCAGCCAACTTGTGGTCCCCACCATGACGTCAGCCCTGGCCTCCGGTGACTTGTTTTTCTCTGATTATCCATCTCCAGGATAAACATGACGCCCGAGGTCCAGGCAGCGGCACGAGCTGGCACCGGGGCAGTGCCGGCCGGGTGCCCCACGCAGCTCACGGGCACCAGGGAGCGATGCCCAGGGAGCTGGCACAGCTCGCCCCGCATGTTATGACTACCTGGCCACAAGGCCATGCGGGATGCCCCGGTATCAGGAGTGACTCAAGGCTGCAGTAGCGGCGCAGGAGGCTCCAGAGCACACCCTGAACTCTGATTAGCTCAGCCGGGGGGGCTGCTAGTGAAGGGGGGCAGGCAGCGAGCCATGCTCAGCCCCACCGCGGTGGGGGCAGCTCACGGGAAGCTGGACTGCAGCAGTGGGCAGGGTACAGCATCCATCTGCCAGGCATCCTGTCTTCGCAAACCCCTGCTCAGATGCCCTTCTCAAGAGGTGGCGACGTGGATTTCCACTTGATAGCGTGAGGAGGAGGGGCACGTCACCCAGGCTGGCACTGTCCCACCAGTGCAGAAGCGTCACCTTGCCCTGGCCCAGGTGCAGGGAGGAGGCTGCCGGCAGCCTCGACCGTGCTGGGCCCCCGTGCTGATGCCAAGCACCGGAGTCTAAATCGGTCGTGCTCAAAGCTGGGGACTGACCCTTTCATTATCACACCAGACGTTCGAAGCGGTTAGCAACATTCTTCGCTACAAACCCCACATTCCTATTTTTTAATATATTTTTAACTGGAAAACAGAGCGAACGGGGCCCGTTTGGAAATTACAGCCTGGCTGCTGTGGCTTGTATGTCAGATCTGCCCACATTCCCGTGGCCAGCCTCAGCACATGCTCCACAGGGGCACACTTAATAATTCCTGCCGGGGCATGGAGCCAAGGGGTGTGGGCTGGAGGGGGGCATGGCTTCCCCGGGCTCCCCCTGCCAGCAGGCTCTGCGGAAGCGGCGCGGTGGAGCGGCGGCCCGGGAACGGCACACCAGCTCTCCAGCGATGGGCACAGCGGCTGATGCCGCGCTGGCGCAGGCAAAACTGCGGCAGCCCATGGTGGGCAGGGGAAGGGTTCCACGGCTGGGGCGTTCCCGTGTCTCGTGGCCAGGCTACCCTCGGTGCTGTCCCCTGCCATGAGCTTTGTGCACGCTCCTGGGAGCAGGGCTGGCACGGCTCACTGGATGTGTGCTGGGCATCTCCACTCACGGTCGTGCCAGTGTTGGTCAGGCTGGGGAGGGATCCACCCTGGGATCCATGTAGATGAGCACTGACCTGTGCTAGTTCCTCACTCAGCCTCCGCCAACAGCACCAAGGGATCCTGCCAGGTTTTTGCCTGCGGGAGGATGGAGATGAAGAAGGGACAACTGCTCCTTTCTGGTTGGGATCAAAGGCTGGGAAATGGGCAGCCCATCCTCCTGGGATGGAGCAGGACACATCAGCCTGGTCCTCAGCCCCAGCTCCCTGGCGGGGCAGTGACCCTTTCCCCGGGGGCAGAGTGGTCCCAAAGCACCCTGAGCTGCCCCACACTGACCACCAATGCCTTTTCCCAGCTCCTCCAGCCCTTGAAGCTGCTCACCCGTACTCCCCCCAGCCTGCAGCAGTTCCTGGAGCACTGTGTACCCCAGCAGTGGATGGCTAAGGGACCTGCCCTGAGCTTGCACTGTCCCCATCACCCCCTACCACGCATGGCCCTGGGGACGCGCAGCAGCAGCAGCAGCAGGAGCAGGAGGGAGAGCTGGCGGTGCTGCCAGCCCGCCTGTGAGCAGGCAGGGCAGGATAGCCAGGGCTCCCAGGGCAGGCAGCCAGGCGGAGCACACCTGGCAGGAAGCTGCAGGGGAAGGCAGCCGGAGAGCTGCCGAAAGGTGAAAGGGTCACCCCGGGGAAGAGCAGGCGGTGAGACCGGGACGGCCGAGCATCCCAGCCCGACCCAGCCCAGCATGGCACGGCACAGCCCAGCACTCCTCCCAGCGCCACTCCGGCCCTGCTGCGGGCAATGTTTTCCTTTTCCCCTGACTTTCGGGGCCTTTCCAGCGAGCAAATGTCAGGCACATAAAGAGCGGCACTGTGAGCGGAAGATGGAGCGAGAATGCCTGCCCGCGTCCCTCCGTAAGTGCTGTCTCACACTTCATCAAGGCAGCCTTTGCAAGCGAGGCACCCGCTTAACAACCAGCAGTCTATGCTGGCCGGCGACCGCAGCAGCCCCGCCGCTCAATACCCTTTTCTTTTCCCCTTGTGCTGTTTTCGCAGCTTGGGTTACAGCTTTTCTCGCAGACACTGAATGGAGGGGCGCGGTGGCAGCAGGGGCTCTGCATTGTGCCGCCGCTGCGCTGGGGTGGATTCGTGTCCCCCTCCATGTGGGGATACTGGGGGAAGGGGGGTGGGGTCCTGCCCCTGCCCTGCCCAACCTCTGCTGCTTCCAGCTCCCAGGGATAAATTCCAGTGAGAGGAGGCTCAGCGGCAGCGCAGGGGTAGGGCAGGAGGTTGTAGCATCTCCTCCCCAGACACACAAGGATTAACCCACCAGGAGCAGCCTGGAGCTTGGCAGAGGGTTGTCCGGGGTGGGGCGAGCAGCTCCAGGCCCCAGTGGGCACAGCCCCTACCCCATCACACCTGGAGACAGGTCATCCCATCCCACTGCCCAGCAAACACACAGGCATCCGAGCCCTCTCGCTGACTCAGTGCCAGGGTCCAGCAGAGCAGCCCTTGCTACAGCCACCAGCCTTGCCTCCCTTCCTGGGCGACCCTGCAAGAAGTTGGGCACGGCTGCCCACGAGCTGGGGGCAGCTGCTGGTGGCACCTCTACCCTCAGTCTGATCATGGGCACTTGTCCTCCCATCCAGCAGTCCATGGGGCAACAGCGGGAGAGCCTCTGGAGCAACTGGTACTGGATGCCAGTTTGGCAAGGGCGCTGGGCAAGAAGGATGTCCTGAAGATTAACAGGTCCCGGCACACTAGGACTTGTGAGGACTTGCTGCTGGCTTCCAGGAAGGCAGAGCCACAGGCTGATGGCACCTACAGGTACCACCTTTGCCAGCCTGGTCCACCACCAACTTGAGGTGCCCTCTTCAGGGTCCAGCGCAGGCAGGGATAGGCCTGGAGAAGCTCAGGAGCATAAGACATGGAGACCTGGTGGCCAGGGTCCCTCCTCTCCCAGAGGGACCGACCAGGGATCCCACTTCTCTGCAAGAAAGCTGGGTGGCTCATGCTGCCTTGTCACTGTAGGATGGACACATCACCCAGGCTTATTATTGTAGGGTTCCTCCGCAAAGTGTGCCAGCTCATGTGGGTTTATTATTGTCTGTCCAGGAAAGCTGGACACATCGCGCTGGGTTGTTATTGTAGGGTTGCTCAGGAAGGCTGGCCAGCTCATCTCAGCTTGTTATTATTGCACAGGGCTCGCAGGGGGCTGGCCAGGAAACTTTCTGCAAAGTGGGGTGACGGAAAGAGAGCCACACCTGGTGAATCACAAGGATGCTGTGTGGTGATAAGGAACAGCGAAGGGTGGGATCCCGCGCCCCGGCTCCACCCGGCGAGGACGGGCCACTCATTCACAGGCACACAGGCTGGAGACCCCCTGAGACCCGCGGGGCAGCTGGGCTGGGGGAAGTGGCAGGAGCATGGGGCAGGGCTGGGGACTGGCAGAGCAGCCTGCATCCCCCTTGAGAAGTGAAACACGGAGGTGACAGGGGAAGGCCCAAGGGGATGCTGCACCCAGCGTGTCCCTAAAGCCGGCACACAAGGGATTAGCTGAGCTAACAGGGCCTAGAGAGGAAGCTGGGGTTGAGCCAGGTGGGATTAGGGGCTTTGGGGGGAATCTGGGTGCGTTCAGGATCGGGCTGAATGGGAGGCAGTGGCCGCTCCACCCTGGCAACTTTGCAGTTCCTCCCAAGCATGGGTGCAGCCGGAGGGGCAGCCCCTGGGGACGCTGCCCCCTTGTCACCCGAAACTGCAGCAGGAAGCATTGCTGCTTGGGGCAGCGGGGCAGCAGGGCTCAGCCCTGGGCTGGCTCAGGCAGCTTCCCAGGCCTCGCCAGGGCTGGGTCCGACATGCCCCAGCAGCCCTGGCACTGCCACCCGTGCAGCCACTGAGTCACCGTCACTTCCCCCTGCTCTGCAACAGCCCGTGTTTCCCAGTCCCTGCAGCCCGCCGGTGTCTCTGCAGGCAGCGCCCAGCTGTGCTGGTGCCTGGGTGTCCCAGGGCAGTGCCAGATGTCCAGGTGCCCCTCAGGCCGTGCCCAGCTGTGCCAGGTGCCCAGGTGTCCCCCAGGCAATGCTGGTGCCCAGGTGTCCCTCAGGCAGGGCCCAGCTGCTCCGCACAGATGTTGGTTCCCGGCCAGGCAACAGGATTGAGTGTCAGGCGAGCTCTCCATGCACAGCAGCAGCGGCAGGAGGCCAGGCTACCCTGCGAGCACACAGCTCCTTCATTCATGGCAAAAAATAGCCCCCCAGGGTGTGGTCCAGCCTGGAAAAGCCCCTTCCAGCCCCGGCCAGCCCATGTTTATTCAGTTTAGGGGGGACGAACTGCCCTCCCCCTGCCATCTCCCTGCCAGAGCGGCCGCTCTTGGATGCAGCTCCCTGGGTTCCCCCTGGCCAAAACACACAAGCTGGGGCAGGGGGGATGGCAACCCCCTAAAAAGCGCTGGATTTGTCTCCAGGAGGAGCAGCCCCTGGTGATGTCATGAGAGCTTGTGAGCGGCCACATGAAAGGGACTCACTGCCCAGGAAATCCACAGGTCCATGCTCTGCCAGACAAGCCAGCGATTCTTCAGTGGGCCAGGAAGGAAACCTCCGTGAGACCAATCCAAGACTGCCCTTGCTCCACGGACAGAGTCTACTCCATCCCCATGGCCCCCCAGGGTCCCCAACCCTACTCCACAGTCACCCCATATCCCTTCCTCAGCATCTGCAGTTCACAGCAGCCCAATTTCCCTGCCCCCAAACTGGCACCCCTGACTACCAGTCCCTGCCCTGAGGTCTCCAAGGTGCCAGGCCTTGCCCTGTAGGCTCCCAGCATCCTAATCCCTGCTCTGCAGCCTCCAGAGCCCAGGCCCCTGCCCCACAGGCCCCATACCCTCTCTCTCCACTGACCTGGGGGGCAGCACCCCCATTTCCATGGTGATCCATCAGGCTGGGAGTGGCAGGTGATTTAGGGCCAAGCAGCACTGCCACCAGACAACGGGGATGAAGCAGGGCAGGGGATTCTCTTTCATGAGGAATTACGCTGGGGACAGCTGGGAATACAAAGATACAGCCCCCCAGCCCCCTCCCCAAAAGCCAGTCAGGATCTCGCCCCATTCCAGCGGGCACTGCAGACATGGGCTCTGAAATCGAATCTGCTGCCCAGGGCCTCCCCTCCCCAATTCCCACGGGTGCAAGACACAGCGGCTGGAGTGATGGGGAGGCTCTGCCCACTCCTCCTCATGCAGGAGACACCCCAGGGCTCCTCTCCAAGCCCAGACCTCTGCACTCCACTCTGCTCTGTACATCTCAGCCCTACCATGGATCCCATCTCACACGGGAGCTGGCGACGGAGCTGCCTTCCCTGACCTATCGCTGTCTGCAGCCCAGAAGAAGCCGAGTAGCAAGTGAATATCAGAACGGGTTTGACCTCAAGCCCCCACCCCCTCCCATGTACCATCCGAGGAGGCTGCAGCCATCCAGCCCATCCACCCACAACTTGTCTATGGAGACACTGTCCTGCCCCACATACTCCATCTCACCCTGCACAGGCACAAGGTGACAAGCCCTCTTCACACCCACGAAGGTTCCTGGGGGGCCAGCACACACCCAAGACTGGTGTCATGGCACATGTAGGCACCAGCTGAGAAACCCTCCATGGACCAATGGGCACGAGGTGTGTTCACAGCACAGTGCTGGGGCAGAGGGCTCTTTGGGGACAGTGGGGTGGTGACAAGGGACCCTGTGACTGAGACTCTGCTTCCCTCAGCAGACAGAGTCTCTTTGCAAAAGGGCTGACTCTGAGCAGATCACGGCCTGGGATGTCTAGGATGTGGGGCATCTCCATCCTGCCAGTACCCAAATCCATGTGTGACCATGCTGCGCTCGCAGAAGGGACAGGGCCAGCGGCGAGGAGACAGGAGTCCCCAGGGTGAGTGCAAGACTCGCAGCCATTCCCTCTCCCAACAGGACTGGGGTGGGATATTTGCTCCCACTGTCCCTGTCCCAGCAAAGAGAAGGGACTCAGTCTCTGCGACTGTCAATCAGGCACCTTTCACCAGAGCTAAAAATGCACTCTCAGAAGGAAAACAAAATAAAAACACAAAGCAAAACAGAGAGGTGAAAAATTCCTTGACATTTCTCTCCTGTGAGTCCCCTGGGCCAGCAGAAAGGCGAGAGCCCCCGGAGTTTGTCAAGCAAACACTTTCACACCCTCGGCCGCGCTCGGCACGCTGCCGCTGGAATGCCAAATATATATTTAAGCCCTGCTCATCAAAGGAGTCTGTTCGGAGTCGGTCTCGGGCAACGTGCATGTGGGTTTGGCCCGGAGAGAAAACCAGAGACGCTGAGAACATTTCTTGGGGATGGGAGACAGCTCGGGCGCACACAGACACACACGCGCGCACGCGAGAGATAAATGACAACCCTCAAGGTCGTGTGGCTGTAAGGTCGCGGGCTGGGCACGAGATACCTGCCCGCTGCCGCACTCACCCTTATCAGCTCCTGTCGCACCACAGGGTGGGGATGTTTAGGCTGGAGGGAGGCCAGCGGCCATTCTGCATTCCAGCACACTATAAACTTTGTCAAAGCTAAATGAGCTCAGCCAACAAAGCTGGGGTCCGGGGAGAGGAGCAGGAAGTGACACTCTAGGAGAGGACAGGCTTGCAGGGACACGGCGTGCTGGCTGCGGCTGTGCACCCTGCCAGGAGGTATGGGTGTCCTCAGCCTGGGCACAGCACAGTGCGATAGGGAGGCACAGGTACAGCACTCCTGCAGGTAAGGGGCTGGTGCTTGCCAGGGTGCCACAGCATCCCTGGCCGCTGCACAGGGCCTGCTCTGCCTCCCCTGGCACTGGCTGCACCAGCCCTCCTGCGGGGCACTGCAGCTCATCTGCTCCCAAACCACCACCAGCCCTTTGCTTGGAGGAGCCGAGGGCAGGGGGCTATGGGCTGCAGCTCCCCACCCCAGCCATGCCTTTGCTCGAACAAGCTGCCTGGGCACAGCAAGGAGCACTTTGGGAGAGAGGCTGCAGGCAGCCAAGGGGAGAGCCTTTCTGCATGGACTACTCCTCTTCCTCAGCTCCTCCCATCAGGAGCATCTCCTTGGCTTGCTGCAGGTGGCCCAGGGACCTATGTGTATCTAACGGACCCCACCTCAGAGCCAGAGCGATGAGGGAGTCTCTGCCTTCCTCCTCTTCTGCATGGGGTTTGCTCCCAGCCATGGCAGGGCAGAAGCCAAGATACTCCTGCCCCACCTCTGAAGTCAAGTCTGGGAGCTGCCACACACAGCTTGGAGGGCAGGATAGAAGCTCCATCTCCAGAGATCACAGGCCGAGCTTTCCCCTCTCTGTCACTGCCCCAGCCAGGAGCGAAGAGGCTTTAGCCTAAATCTGGTATCTAACCGCAACTGACTGAGCTGCAGGTCAGGGTCTGGCCAGGGGCTGGAGCCATCTAGGACAGGAGAGATCATTGCCACGAGCAAACAGAGCACACCGGTGCTGTGAAATTGGGCATTACGCGCCTGTTGCCTGTGGCAGGACCAGCCCACCAGGCTGCTGGGAGCTGCTCTGGTTATGGCAGGGGTAATCCCGACACCAGTGGGGCCTGACCCTGCACAGCCGTGTCCCTCAAGCCGGGTTCATCTCCAGGTGAGGGTGGGATTGCTGGGCCATGGGTTGGATTTCAGGCACCTGCTGCTAATAAAACACACTGTCAGGGCACCTTTGCCCTCTCAGCCTTTTGAGAGAGGGATGGGGCCCTGTGGTGCTGCCTGAGCGGGCACAGAGGAGCTGTGCCCCTCAGCCCAGGCAAGCAGGTCTCCCCTTGCTGCTACAGCCCCATCCACCTCTGCCCTGCCAGGTTTGGCTGCTGCAACCCAAGTCACTCATCATTTCCAAGAGCAGGGATCCCAGCCTGTGCCAGGACTGTGATATTCTGAGGCCCACCACTCCTCCGTGGGCAATGAGGTGCAAAGATTTCCCCAGCTCTGGTGATCGCTGCTTTTTCCAGCCCCCTGCCCACTCATCATGCTACTCCCCCCACTTGGGCTTGCCTTGCTCCAGAGAGGTCACCCACCCATTGCCGTCTCCAGACAGCAAAAGGACATGCCCTTTGGCTAAACATGGGTTTTTTTAAAAGCCTCACCATTTCCATGCCTATTTTTCTAGGTGTTTTCTTCCATGCAGCACTACCTGTCATCAGCAACACTGGAAAACAAGATATCCAGGGTGCCTGCTTGCAGCTCCCCTGTGCTCACATCAAATCTCATCTGTCTGTGGCCACTCGCTCGTGGAGCACCAACACCCTCCAGGCTAAAAATTGGTTTATCTTCGATCCTATCTGTAATAACACATTCCAATGTATTGTCTCCTATACAGTGCCAGGCTAGAAGATGTTCCTCCGCAATCTAAACCTCTGCCATCCCCAGGGTTCCGCTCCTTGCCAGCCTTAAAGACATCGGAGAGCTCGCCAAGCTGGACTGTGCTGGCTCCTGCTCCCCCTTGCAGGACCCCAGACTTTTGTGGGGTTGCTGGCTGGAGGGGCCAATTTCCATTGCTGTTGGGGCACTGTGCAGGAGGACCTTCCCCTTGCCAGCCAGGTCTTTCTCCAGCCTCAGGGGAATGGGGGACCTCTACAGCCCCATAGCACTGGTGTCAGCTGCCACTGTCTCAAAACATGAGCCTGTCACCAGTAGACACAACAGTGATAATCAGGGAGCTATTTCTTTGCTCCCTTTGCTCCTCTGGCAGCCCCAAAACAGGGGGAATAGACACACACACCCCCCACACCCCAAATCCCCTGATTCCAGGAGCCAAGCTGGGAGAGGATCTTATTTGAACACATGAAAACTCAAAAGGCAGCTCTCAAAGTAGATGTTAGGACTGAGGCGAGAACTGGGCTGCTCCTCGCCCTGCCCAGGCTGGCTCCTGGAGCTGGTACCCGCAGCCCACCACCTCCTACCAAGCTGCACATCTGCTGCCTCCACCCGCGCAGGAGAGCAGGAATCAATTACAGGGCTGGCAAAGGCAGGGCTGCTCTGGGGCTGGCGAGCGGCACCGGCTCCAGCGGCCGTGGAGCATGTGGCACAGCACTGGAGGCAGCCCGTGCTGGGTTGGGTGCAGATGTGCCACTGGCTCATAGGGAAGAGGCAGGGGAACCACTTGAAAGCCATGGCATAAAAGTGTTGGTAAACCAGGGCCACTCCTCTGCTCCTCTGGCTCCGTGCACTATTTATAGTGCTCTGGGTGCCCACCCCAGGGGAGTTCAGCCCCTGGGGTGCAGACTTCTGCCAAGTCAGCTCCTTTCTCTGCTGTACAACTCCTGGCACCCCCAGCGAGGTCTGCAAAAGGTCCCAGATAGCTAAGGTGCTCTAGGGTGCTCCTGGCTGCATCTAGGATCTGGCCAGCCACAGGGACTCATGGCACAGCCATACCAGCCTGCACTGGAGGGGACAGACTGCATCCAGCACCTTTGGACAACCTGCACATACAGCAGGAACGTACAGACAAGCCCCATCACATTGGTCTGGAGACAAGGAGAGACCCAGCCAAGCCATGGCCACTCCCTGAGACCCACTGTCAGTAACCCCAAGTGGCTGTGGCCAGGCCGGGGAGAGATGTCCCTGCTCTCTCCAGCTGCAAAGGGAGGACTGGGTTGAAAAGTTGTGGGGAGGCTCCCCTCAAGCTTGTAGGCTGGTTTTCTTGTTGCATGTAGTGTGTCAGAACTCAGCCCCATGTCCCAGCATCCAGCACCTCGTGAGTGTTAACATGGGCCTCTTGAGTCACCACAGGGAGAGGAGAGCTGAGCTCACACTGGCGAAATGTGATTCCGCCAACACACACCTCATGGAGGCTGCTGGATGGTTTTGGAGAAGGTGGACAGCAAGGAAGAGCAGCAGTGCCATGCCCACAGCATCTCCTGCAGTGTCGGCCCCACATCTCTCCTGCCAAGCAGTACACTCAGGCATAGCTCTGCACCCAAACCCAGCTCTGCCGGCCGCAGCATGGCAAGTGCAAGCCATGGGGAGGGCTGCCAGCACCCCCTGCCATGTGGCTGGGGGGTCGCAGCTGTCAGCAGCCACAGGGCAGAGGATAAAGCGGACCCCTCTGATGGTGTCTGCAGCACAGACACCCACCGCTTGCAGCCCCATGGGGCAGCACCACCATGGCAGTGGTGGTGGCAGTGGGGGATGAGCCAGTGCCTGAGCACCAGGTCACACCATGACAGCCAGGACGAGGACCTGGGCACCTGGGGGAGAAAACGTGACCATAGCCCATGCCTTCTCATCCCTCTGAGCAGAGGTGTAGGAGCTTCCAGCATCTCCTGAGGGCTGTGGAGTGAGGATGCTGCCCACACAGACCAGAGCTATGACAGTCCCCAAGGCGGAGGTACTGATCGGGAGCAGGTGGCTGCTGCTGGCGCCTCCCCAGCCAGGGGCCAAGGGGGACCTAAATTTATTCCACCAACATGTGAGCTGCGGGAGGGGACCAGGGGGCTTCTCTAGCCTGTCTGCCCTGTGCATGGGGCATCCCACCGCCCTCCTTGGTGCTGGCGTGGCTGACCCTGCCCCGACACCAGTGACGGGAACAGAGCCCTTCTGGACCGTCTCCTTGGCACCCACATGTCCTGATGACTGGCCCCGAGCGGACCCAAGTCCTTCCTCCCTCGACCACAGAGGGGAAAGTTTCCAAATTAAAAAACTAAAACTGGCAACAAGGTGCCCATGGCAGGAACCTTTTAAACTGGCCATTAAAGTTTATAAGTTAGACGGGCACCGGGAGCGAGCGGCGGAGCTGCAGGAAAACAGCCGCCCCTCCTTGAGCAGCCTAACCACGGCTGTCCCCAAAGCCGCAGGGCTGACGTCACGGCATGACTTCACCTCCATCACCCACTGCCTGGTCGGCCCCAGCCCCGTGTTTACCCCTGCCTGTCCCCACCACTGTCCCTCGCAGCCTGCTTTTCCCTTTGAGGTCAGTCGACAGCCCTGGGGCATGGCGAGAAAGAGGAAAAGAGCAGAGAGAAGGAAACCAAACCTCAGTGCCCACAAGGCAGGCTGCAAAACACGGAGCCCCAGCGGCCACGCTGCGGGGATGGTGGGCTCTGTCCCACCCCTCCCACCCCTCCCGGGCTGCGTCCACTTCCTACCCCCAAGCTACTGTCCCTAGGATGGGAGACTGGGGAAACTGGCTTGCTGTTATTCTCGTTTTCCCACAGACAACACACTCTGCGCCCTTGGTAAGATGCGTTGGGAGAGAATATCAGCCCCGACCTGGCAGCTCATCCTGCCCTGGGACGATGGGATGAACTGCGGGTACTCAAGAGGACTCAGCCTCTCTCCCAGAAGGTGAGATGCTACAGGGTGGGTGAGATGCACAGCCCATCCCCAAGCCCAGCTGGGAACATGTGGCCAGCCCCAGGATGAAGCACAGCTGGGGTTTCTGCTAGAAGAGCTTTGGGAGTAGCAGAAATAGAAGCCTCAGGTGCCTGGGCACAGACCAGGACAGCACCGTTCCCCTCTCCCCAGCCAGAGCAGGGGCACTTCAACTCTAGACCTCTCAAAGAGGAACCACCAGCCCTAGTGAGGTGTTGCAGGTGTGTGTGGGATGCAGATTTGCTCTGCATGGTGGGGTGGGAGGGTGGACAGAGAGGAAAAATCCCCACAGGCAGTGATACTGGAAGTGCCCTGGAAGAAACACCATGGCTGTTTTCAAGCAGCTGTGCACGGGGCCAGGGCCAAGCCCTCTAAGCCCTGTACAAAGCTATCTCTGCACGCTGGAACAGGCCTGAACGATGTGCTCGGAGACGCACGTTGCCAGAACATGGGTGAGAGCCACAAAAGCCACACGGGTTCAGGAGGGGCAAGGCCGGGGGCCGTGCGGCCACAGAGCTGCCAGGGCACCGGTCAGAACAGGCTGGGAAAGCCACCGTCCCCGTCGGCTGCTGTCCAGAGTGTCGCGGGGCACATTTTGCCCGCTGTCACCTCCCAGAGAGGTCTGTGGGTTTCATTTATAGACCAGGCCACAGACCCTGGTCCTTGTCCTCTGGACCGCACGGTGCTGCCCCTGCATCCAGAGCATCTCCGGGAGCAAGGAGCTGTACTGACCCCCCTGCACTCCGGTGAGTCAGCGCACGCTCACGAGCTGCTCGCACGCCTGCCCGCGAGCATCGATCGATGGGGAAGTGCACACACTCACACACACACACAAATAGGGCAGCCTCTGCAAACAACTGCTTGTTAAGTTAAAATTAAACTCTGCACAAATATTGACCTTTGGAGGAGACACAAACTCTTGCCAATATATTTACCAGCTTTATAAATGGGCCTGACCACAGTGCCCTATATGCCGAGCTGGAGGAGATGAGGTTCTGCAGAGGTGCCCAAAAGAGGCGCAACCCACCCTCTCCCCAAAAGGGGCTCTCGCTGGACAATGCCACTGTGCCCCCAGCTGACTGCCACCCTCCCCTAAATGTCCCCTCCAGCCTGAAGGAGGATGGATGGTGGCCATGAGGATGAGCTGGATCCACTCTTCCCCTAACTCCTGGTTTTGTGGGGAAGCAGCCAGCAGCTTTCATTGAGCCCTGGAGCACCCAGGGGAAGCTCTTGTCCCTTCTGAGCCGTGAAACTCATCCAGCAGAGAAGTTCTGAAGCTGCTCCTCATCTTCCAACCCTTCCCAGCCTTTGCATTGCCCAAAGCCTCACTGGCAGAAGCACCCACTGCCAAACCCCAGCTGTCCAGCATTCGGGGAGGTTGCTCTGCCCAGGAGCCCACGCCCCTGTGCAGAGCTCCCAGCACATGCTGGAGGGTTCCTGTCTCCAGAAGGACACCCAGAGCTCAGGGCTCATTCCTCCATCTCGGAAGGCTTTGGGAACTGCAGAAACACCAGCAGCCTGCAGTCTCAGGGGCAAAAAGCACCTGGCGACAGAAATGAAGAGAAGGCGCTGCACTGAGCTGTGGTGGGAAGTCACGGCTCGCAAACCCACCAGAGCTCTCAGAAGGGGCCGGCACGGCCAGCTGAGCATACTGTGGGATGCCGTGGGACTGGGAAATACTTAGAGCAAGGTGTTTCCCCAAGGATGCCTAAACCAGCTCAGCTGTCGTGGGAGAAGAGGCAAGCTCTTCTCACAGCCTGTGCTGAGGGTAAAGCACAGGAGGCAAGTTGGAATAAAGGGTGGCTTTTGCAGGCAGAGGGTACAAATCATAGATTCATAGAATCGCTTCGGTTGGAAAAGACCTTTAAGATCATCAAGTCAAACTGTTAATCTAACACTGCCAAGTCCACCACTAAACCATGTTCTTAAGCACCATGTCTACACAGCTTTTAAATACCTCTAGGAACCCACTTTCCTGGGTAGCCTTTTCCAGGGCTTGACATCCCTTTCAGTGAAGAAATTTTTCCTAATATCCAACCTAAATCTTCCTGGGCACAATTTGAGGGCTTTTCCTCTCACCCTATCACTTGTCACTTGGGAGAATAGACCGACCCTCACCTCACAACACACATCCTCCTTTCAGGTAGTTGTAGAGGGCAATAAAGTCTATCCTGGGCGTCCTTTTCTCCAGGCTAAACAAACTCAGACACTCCTCATAGGACTTGTTCTCTAGACCCTTCACCAAGACTAAACCCAGTATTTGAGGTGTAGCATCACCAGCACCAAGTACAGGGGGACGATCCCTCTCCTACTCCTGCTGGCCACACTATTTCTGATAAAAGAAATGGGGCGGCACAGGAGGCAAGAGCATTTATTAATGATATCAAACTCTTCAGCGCAGTCAGACAAGATGCTAAGTGCAACAAGTTGCCATTGAATAGCTGGGCAATGAAGGAGGCATGAAATCACAGCTGATAAATGCAGCACAGAGGACATGAGGAACAGCCCCAGCTACATGGTGCATGGTGCAGGGGAGACATCCCCTTGTTAATGAGAATGGAACACACCAGCCTGAGGCTCAGCAAGAGAGGAGGACCCTGCGCATCCTGAGGAGACCTGGATGAGTCCAGCAAGCCCAGGGCTCTCATTGTCCCACAGTCCTTGGCCAAAAAGGATGACACAGCAGCAGGCACGGGGTCCAGCTGAGCACACACTGGTGGGCAACGGTGCTCAGCACACAAGTGGGGTGATGGAGGGTGGATTTAGGAGACGGCCCTGAGGAGCTGGGTGTGCAAACCCAAGGCTATGCAGAGCTAGGAGAGGGGTGCAAAGAGCGTGTTCATGCACCAGGCACAACTCCAGTGCTAAGAGCAGCGTGTGCACCGCGGCGCTGGGCAGTGGGAGGAAGGCTTGTGCCCGCGCCGGCTGCTCAGTCCCTGGCCCCAGGGATTTAGGGATGAGAGCACGACACATACAGCAGGGGATGCCCAAGTTCCAGCTCTTGGAAATACTGAATAGAGTCTTATTCAGGCTGATGTAAAACACTGTTAAAACACACAAAAATCCTTTGAGTAATGGGAGAGCGGGAAAGAGGCATCTATAATTAACAGTAACTGTTCGAGACGGTTGCTGCCCAGAGACGTGTACTGTGCAAAACCACTTGAAAAGGCCTCGTCTGAAAGGCGAAGCCTGGGGTTTTTCAAGAAGCCCGTCATGTAACGATCCTGGCCCTTCCAAAATAATTCTGCCATATTAAAAAAACCCAAAACCTCAGCTTAATCGCTCTGCAGCACTGGGACTGGAGAGCTCTGAGAAGAGGGGAAGGGAAGCACAACCGGCTTCCAATTAGAGCCTCGTTAGAAAGGAAAGCTGGGGAGCTATTAGAGAGTGGGCCAGGGGTGAGCTGAGCCATGCTGAGCCAGATGCCTGGAGATTTGCTACAGGAGGGGTGACCCCCCCTGCCCTGCCTCTTCTTCCCCCTTCCTTGGGCGCTCTGGGACCCCAACGGTGGCATAGTCCCAGCTTTGGGCGCTTGGCCGAAGCAGGTGGAGAAGAGGTTGTTGCAGTCACACACCTGGGAAGTCCAAAGTCCTGGTCCTACACAGGGCAGGGTTTGGGGATTCTCATGGAGCTGTGAAGGGAGAACTGGGGACGGGAAAGGGGTACTGGGGCTAAAGGGTTGCTGCAGCCAGAGAGGGGAAGTGAAACACGTCTGTGGGCTTCACTGTCTCCTCCCACGCTCGGAGGCACAGAGGATAGAGACTGCCCCAGCCTGCCTGTCCCCATGACACCAGGATGGGGCTCCCAGCTCCGCCAAGGTGTAGTTTGCAGCAATGGAGGAGAGAACAGTCTGCTGTGAGTGCATCCATCCTCCTGCCCCACATATGCATCTTGCCACCTTCCTTGGAATCCCAGGTCCCTGTCCCCTCCCATGCAGACCAGTGTCTCCCAGTGCCCAGCATGCCTGCAGCTGAAGGATGGCTCGTGCTGTGGCTACAGCCGATCATTTGAACGCCAGAGCCCAGCCAGGTTGGCGTGAGTGCCAGGACATCATCACCCACAGCACAGCCACAGCATCCACCCCAGGCCGTTTGCTTCATCAGCTCTGGCTTCAACTGTGCCCACCAGCCTTGCCTGCCAGGGCACTGGGCAGCCGCTCACTCACCCTCTGCAGCCCAGCTCCGGGGCTGGCCGGGCGGGAGGCGCACTGCCCAGAGCAGCCTCCCCTTCCCATCCCACAGCCTGGGACCCATCCAACACAAAGTTAATTTCTAACCATGGGTAACCACCAGTGCCTGAGCTCGGATGATTTATCCCCTATCTGCCTGGGTCAGATTTATGAGCCACACGTCCCCTAGGCTGCGATAAAGGCCATGTCTGTGCTCTTCCATCCACCCCTTCCCGTAGCCCCTCCATGCGGACTTGTTGCCCCCCCCGTCCCAGTCCATGTACAGGCCTTTTCCCAGCGCGGAAACCTGACAGCCCGCAGAAGAACAGTAAACAGCACAGAAAATAGCACACGCTGGAGGCCAAGGAGAGACACGCCACCCGGGGAAGCCACAAATGGTTCCTGCTTTCGGGACCTGTTCAAGGGAACAGAATGGGACGTACCCTGGACTCCCACCAGCCTCCAAAAGGGGAGAGGGGAGCTGCTATTAATAGCTGAGTTGGGGCATTGCTTGCCTGCAGGGCTGGGTCGGAGGATGCCACGGCCACATCAGGGATGGCCAAGCAGCGAGAAGCGGTCCCCGTGGCGTTGGCCAGAGGCAGTGCTGGGTGGGAGCGCACATTTGCCCTACAGATGGGAATTCACACGCAGGGTGGAAAATTGCTCAGCCCATTGGTGCAGAGTGAGGCCAGGAGAACCAGGAACCCAAAGCAGGGCCGGGGATGCCAAGGGAGGGAGGGCTTATCCCTGCACCCACTTACCCCAGTCTATCCTCCCCTGCAAACGGTTCTTGGCAGCCTGACACCTGGGCACGCTGTCGCGGGGATGGCGCAGCGTGCACTTCAGGCTGGTGCAGGGCCTGACTGTGGTGGTGATGAAGCTGTGTGTCACTTGGCTTTTTAAACAAGGTCTGAGGCTTCTCCCCTGTGCTGGGAATACAATCAGCCCCTGAGCAGTGCCGGGCATCACTGCAGTGCTGGCAACCTGCGCAGTACGCCAAAATGTGTGGAGAGCTGCATGCACCTGGATCTGTTTTCTGTGCCTGCACCAGACAGAGGCTGCCTTGCTGGAGCTTGGATGCTCTGCATGCACTGCAGGAGCCGAGGTGCTCCAGAGCCTTGTGTGGCAGTAGCACTGTCCTGCTAGCCAGGATGGCATCACCCTTTACAGCACCATCAAGGGCTTCTAGTCCCCACAGTCAGCCAGATGCATAGCTCATCAGACAGGCAAATGTGCTAGATCCTGGCAACCTGGCTATCCAGATGTTGGTCCAGAGCTGCACTGAGCAGCCCAGTCCAGAGCAGCTCCCCTGCCTGTGGCAGCCAGCTGGGGAGGGAGCTAGGGGCAGTGTGACAGTCCTGGGATTTGCAGGACAAGGCCACGAGGAGTGGGATGGACAAGGCTGCAGGCAACATCCTGGCTCTTGGGTCAGGCACTGCCAGCTCCCGGCCAGCCCCTGCCCTTTGCAGCGCTGATAGCGGCAGCACTGGCAAGAGAGAGAAGAGAGCCTTGTTCTGGGGCCAAGACTAAGGCGATTCAGTGCTCTGCTCCCCTGAGGTTTCTCGGGTGAAACCTGGCTCTGTAATGGCTGTGTCTGTAAAATGTATGGAAATGCCCATAAAACCTGTATCAAATGCTATATGGATATATGTGGATATATGGAGAGAACTATGAAATTAGGAGCTCGTGAGGCATTGGGGCAGGACGGCTCCCTCCGAGCCATAAAAACACACAAGTGAAAGGCAGGGGAGGCAGGAGCACCGGGAGCTGTGCAGACAGGCCGGCACGGGCAGGAGCCAGGGGAAGGGCACCCGTCTCCGCGCTGCACAGCTCTGCAGAGACCTGAGTCCACGGAAAGCCTCAGGGATGGATGGACCTCTCCATGGGGCACCATAGGACAGACCCCTCAGCTGCAGGCAAGGGGGACCTGGCTGCAGCATCCCAGAACTGGAGGCAGCTTGAAGATGAGCTGCTAAAGTGATGAGCAGGAGGCTGGAAAGGGGAGCCCTGCCCAAAGCCGTGGATGCACAGCAGCACACTGTGGTACTGGTG
>WEIS01075875.1:0-25107 GCA_013389965.1 Todus mexicanus | reverse complement strand
TTTTTTTCTTTTTTCCTTTTGGAGATCTCTGCTCTGTGTCCTCCCAGTGACTGGTGTGGCTGCTGGAACATGTGGCTGAGTGTGCTCAGGAAAGTCCTTGCCTCAGAGCCCAGCTGTGCTAGATATGAGCTGGTGAGACACGCAGCACCTTTCCCCCAGCAAAAGCAGGTCGCGCAGGAAAAAGCTGGGCAGGGTCATTGCTGTATTGTGCATCAGTGGCATGGCAGTCGCGGCACGTGGGGCTGCTTGAGTAACAGCACAGCAGACAGGTCAAGGGAGAAGTTGTTCTCTTCTGCTTAGTACTGGTGAGGTGGTCTGAGGTGTTGTGAGAGTCAGGTGGATGATGCAGTAGATCAGGCTGCACAAAGCCCCATCCAGCATGACCTTGATAGATTTCCAGTGATGGGCCATTCACAGCTTCTCTGGGCAACCTGTTCCAATGTCTCTCCACCCTCATCGTAAAAAATACCTTCCTTATGTCCAGTCTAAACCTTCCCTCTTACAGTTTGAAACTGTTGACCCTTGTCCTGTCACTACAGGCTGTGGTAAAAAAAACCTCTCTGTTTTTCTTATAAATTCCCTTTGTATATTGAAAGACTGCACTAAGATCTCTACAGAGTCTTCTCCAGGCCCAGCAAATCCAAATCTCTCGGCCTTCCTTTGCAGGAGAGGTGTTTCAGCCCTCGGATCAGTTTTGTGGCCTCCTGTAGACCCCGTGTCTTTCTGGAGGCTTGAGAGTTGGACACAGAACTCCAAGTGGAGTCTTATGAGAGAGGAGCAGACAGAGGAATCATGTCCCTGTACCTTTTGGCCATGCTTCTTTCGATGAAACCCAGGATATGGATGGCTTTCTGGGCTGCAAGTGCACATTGCTGACTCATGTCCAGTTTTTTATCCACCAGTATCCTCAAGTCCTCCTCTGTAGGGCTGCTCTCAGTCCTTTCATCCCTCAGTCTGTACCAATGCTGGCGATTGCCCCAACCCAGGCACAGGAAGTTGCAACATGGTAAATTCTAACTGGATGTAAAGGAAAATAATTTTCACCACAAAATTGGTCTGACACGTGAGCAGGGCCCCAGGGGTTAAGGCAGTTCTGATCTTGGAGATTTTCACAACTTCATGCAGTTCTGAGCAAGCTGCTCCAGCTTTTGACACTAACCCTGCTTGGAGCAGGAGCTGGACTAGGTTCTGTGACACTTGGGGTTAATTTCATCCCCTTACTGGCAACCAAGGTGACACAGAAAATGTGGATTTCCTGCTCTTTCCCTGCTCTGTAAGAAGGGAACAGCGTGCTGGGGGAAGTGGTGTGGTCCCAGCTCAGTACAGCCAAGTCAGTCCTTCCTTCCTGTGAAACATCCTTCCTTCCTTCCTTCTTTCCTTCTTTCAGTCTAGGGAGTACAAGGCAAAAAAGGACACCAAATAACAATGCAAGGGAGTGAGGCTAGCCAGCCATGCCCTGGAAAAGTGCTGGAGGGAGACTCCTTGCTGCAATTTGCGGCTTACACTCAGTTTTTCACTCCCCACTTTTTAAATGTGCTGTAAGAAAAGCATATGCCCCCTTGGCTCTCATCTTCTTCGAGAATGGAATTCAGATAAATTAGCGCTTGGCATTAAGCCTGCAGATTTCCTCATTAACATCTTGTGTAATGATTGCAGGAATACGTGTACTTGAAGAGCAGGAGAATGTCTTTTGTGGAGACTATTGTCCATTGTACATTAGATACCAGTGGACTTCAAAGCAAATGCAGGCTGCCTAGTAGAACTGCCTCTTTCTTGTTAATAAAGGGTATTTCAAAATGGTTGATTTTCTAGCAGCATGAAACTGAGAATTCGTTTTCCCGTGATAGTTGTGTGTTGGTTGGCATCTTTAACCCTTTCGTACTCTATGAACAAAAGGCTGGCAGGAACTGGATGAGCTTTGAAGTTAGTGATGTATTCAGCCCTGTCTGTGGGAGAAGTACTGCTCAGCACCTTCCTGCTGGAAATCACAGAATGGTAGGGGCTGGAAGGGACCTCTGGAGATCCCCTAATCCAACTCCCCTGCTAGAGAAGGTTCACCTACAGCACGTTGCACAAGGTTGCATCCAGGCAGGTTTTGAGTATCTCTGAAGGAATAGGCTCCACAGCCTCTCTGGGCAGCCTGTTCCGGGACTCTGGCACTCTCAGAGTAAAGAAGTTTTTATTTGTGTTCAGATGAAATTTCCTGTATTCCAATTTGTGCCTGTTGTCCCTTGTTCTGTTGCTGAGCACCACTGAAAAAAGTCTGGCTTTATCCTCTTGACACTCACCCTTTAGATACCAATAAGCATTAATGAGATCCCTTCTCAGTCTTCCCTTCTCCAGGCTAAACAGCCCCAGGTATCTCCCTCATAAGAAAGATGCTCTAGTTCCCTCACTATCTTCATAGTCCTCTGCTGGACTCCCTCCAGTAGTTCTCTTCAACTGAGAAGCCCAGAACTGGACAGAATACTCCAGATGTGGCCTCACTAGAGCAGGGCAGAGAGGGAGGAGAACCTCCCTCAACCTTCCAGCTACAGTCTTAATGCGCCCCAGGACGCCGTTGGCTGCCTTGGCCACGAGGGCCCATGTCTGGCTCATGGTGGTCTTGTCTCTCAGCGCTCCCAAGTTGTCCTCCTCAGAGCTGCTTCCCAGAAGGTCAACCCCTCACCTGTTTGTTAGGTTCCCCTTCACCCTCCTCTCTGGCCTGTTCAGGTCTCACTGAATGGCAGCACAGCCTCCTGGTGTGTGAGTCACTCCTTCCAGTTTTCTATCATCAGCAGACGCTTCTTAGCTGTGTACTGAAGCAGGCAGCTGGATGCTCAGGATGATCTCCCTGGGAAGTTATGGCAATTCTTCTGCTGCCTTTAGTACCTACTCTAGTCAAAGGAGTCACTTTAAGCAAGCAAATGGGGAATAACTCTGGGCCATTTCTGGGAAGAGGGGGCAGAGGCCAGGTATCCCTCTACCATCTTTTTCTGCATTAAGGAGAATCCCAGCGATGGCCAGTCATCAGACCTTGAACTTCTACCTCCTGGGAAAGCATCGAGTCTTCGTTTACAACTCTTGGCACAGAGCAGGGTCTGTGGTACAGTGCACGTGGTTGGTCTCTGCCTGTCGGGACACTGAGACACACTCACCTTTTTGGCCCACTTACCCAGCTTCTGACACCATGCTGTGTGTGGTGTGTGTCAAGTGCCCATTGTCCTGCTGAGCCCGCAAGTGAAAATGTTCTGTCCATACGTTTCTCAAGGGTTTTGAGTGGACTGTCTCAATGCCACAACTGCAGAGTGTCACACCATCCCGGGGGAGCCTCCCCATTGTGCATGGAGCGTTCGCTTCATGTGTTTAGGTCCCCACGGCTACAAGTGCAGGTGTTCCTTAAAATAGCCAGCTTGTGATCTGTTTGTGAATGTTATTTTATTTACTTTTTGGTTACCTGAGGGTATTTTCCTGCAATAAATTGAACACAAAAAACTCCTGTTAGTCTTTCAATCCCTGCAGCTGTCTTCACTGAATAAATCACATTGAAGAGAGTGACAGAAGCTTCCGAATATCTCCTTTCCCTTTGCATTTTGCACTTGCCAGTGCACAAAAAAGCTGTTTTCTGAAGCTGCAGGGTGGGAGCTTGGGGAGGAAAAGATGCCTGTTGTTATAAGGGACTCCAAGATCACTATTAATGTTTGTAGGATAGCCATGACACTATGTTCCCAAGAGTTTGTGCTAGGAAGCTGTGCAGGGTTTGGAGATGACTTGCAAGGTGTTAACCAGCCTGCCTTCATTTACTTGTGCAAGTCATTTTGAAATGCTCTACCTGAGGCCTGCCTCATTCAGATGGCTTCACGGAGAAATCACACAGGCTTTGGTTTCATTGCTGCCTGCCTGTGCGTCAGTGCCAGAGCTGGTGGGGTGTCAGTCCTGCTGTCCTGCTGCTGGCTGCTCCCTGCAGAGGCACCTCAAGCACGTCCGGAAAAGACCCTGAGCTGCCAATGGAGCTTCAGCTTAGTAGCAGCACCCAAGGTCTTTCTTTCAAGCAGAGTGTTGATTTCATGAATTGCGGAAGGAGCAGACTGGAGACAGTCTCTTCTCTGCTCTGAAAAGTTTTCTTTGGCCCCACAGCAATGCCACGGGTGCAGGGGAGCACTGCAGGCTGATTGCCTGGTGTAACCAAAGCTGGCCAGTCTCTGGGCTAGCCTCCATGCAATGTGTTTTCATGGTTCTTGGCATGGCTTGACCTGGATCTTCCCAGACATCTCCTGGGGATGACTCAGGAGTCAGCAAGGACTGCCCTGTTTGGAGGTAAAGCTGGTGTAATAGGGCAGGGGGGGTCATTCCATGTTATTTGGCCTTGTGGCAGAGGATGGATGTAAGCGAGGCTCATGTACTGATAGAGATGAACTCAGAAGTGTTCTCTTTGGATAACAGTGCATTCTCCACAGGGCCATTCATCCACCATAGGCAGCAAAATGGGATTGATGAACAACTATCTGACAGTGTGGCCCACTTTCTTTTTTCTATCTGTAGAGGGTGCCTGGACCCTTCTATATTGAATGAACAGCCTTAGAAGGGTAAATTCTGAGGGCACAGGTACTGTCCAAGGAGATCAACCATTCAAGCAGAGCTAAGCCAGGTTCTTTCCTCAAACCATACCAAGGTAGGGCTGAGTAGGACCTTGAGGTCAGGCAGTCAGATTTGCCAGTGTAGGACATCTGGGAGGGATGCTAAGGGGCTGGCTGTCCCACTCACCTTCAATTTTCAGTGGCCACTTGGCGACCCATGATGGTGTGGCACTGCAGCTCAGCTGGGCACTCAGTGCTCTCTGCCGTGGCTGGCTGTGCCCACCCTCCTGCGTACAGGTGGGCTGTGAGCCAGGAAGGAGTGTACTGGTGGCTTTGGAGAACAGCTATGCCTCAGATCCCCGCACAGCACTGCGATTACATCTTCAGTGCAGCATGGAGCTGGCCGCTGTCTCTGGCTGATTCCTGCAGAACATGGCAGTGCCTTAGTGATCCCTTCATGGGGCTGTGTACTCCACAGGGTGGCCCTGTAGTCAAGCCCTGAAGACATTACTGTGTCTCAGGTCCCAAAGTCCTCAGAAAAATAGAAAAATTACTTCACCTGCTGTGGATAGAGCACTTCTCTTAATGTGTCCAGAGCACACCTGGCCTTTTTTTGCACAAGGTGGCCTCATAGGTAGGTGGAAGCTCTCTCTTACCTCTGTATTTCCTTTCTGTGGTGAGTTCACACATTATCTGTTTAGGTAATTCACTTGCCTATGATGCAAGACTTGGCCCGGGGTGAATTTCAGTTTGGGTTCTGAAGTATTTCTTCTGTGTGTCAGCATTTTTCTCTGTTCTGGGCTCACTGTTGGTCTCATCTTGGTGGCATCAGTGTGTTGTCTCAGTCTCCTTTGCACTCCAGTACCCATGCTGCTAATGAGGCTGCTCGACAGACCCGATGGAGGAGTTGTGCTAGGAAGACACGAGAGGAAAGAACTCTGTCTGTCAGGTTTATTATATTCTTACCCAAACAACCATTGCTGGTGGTGTTCAGAGACAGATTTTGGGGTACGCAGACCTTTGACCTCCCATAGAAGTTATTGCCATCTATGGTTTTTTATTATTGAAAAGGCTTCTCATTTTCACACTGGATCATGGGACGATTTCAGAGAGTCCTGGACTTTTCAGTCTTATTGTGGTTTCATCTAGACGTGTTTCCATGCTCTGATAATGGGAATCCTCCTGGAAGACAGTGTCAAAAGCCTTAATAAAGTCAAGACACCTTACATCTACTGCTTCTTCAGTTATTCAGTGTGACTCTTACCAAATTTAGCAAGGGTTAAAGTAGTTGCAGCACACCTATGAATTTGAATGCCCCTATTCTTTCTTCATTTTCATAAGCTTATGTTCTTCATACTTTCAACTCTGCCTTCAGCTTGATTTTAGAGATGAGAACCTCCCTTACCTGGGATCAGGGTCCTTTATCAGAGTTTAGGCTAGTAAGCAGGATTATATGTTGCTCTTGATGGTGAACAGGATCTTACTGACTGAGGCTGCCACAGAACTACCTACCTAAAAAATAAATAAATATGCAAATTGAGTTGTTAAATAATCTGTTGACAACTCTGTCTTAGCTTGTGACACGAGACCAGAACATTCCCTCTGTGCAATCATGTGTTGCTGCCTCCTTGCAGCGCCTCCACCTCTGGGCAAGTGTGGAGTCAATGCCCTTGTGACACAGAAGATGCTGAACGTGGAAGTGAACACAGAGCTACGCATGTCCAGCCTCAGAATGTGTATTCAAGTTGTTGAGCTGTGCACAGTCCTCCTGGGCTTTAAAATACTAAAGACAGGAGCAGGTCAGCCGTGTCACCTTGTATGTCAGCTTCAGACGATTTACCGGTAGAGCTGGATGCTAGGTTTGCTTTGGCTTCACCTTGTAGCTCGGCCTGCCTCCGAGAGCGTGCTGAAGGCTGACACATGGATGAGATGAACCTGTTCTTTACTACTAAGCCATTCTGTTGTGCAATGTGGGATCCAAGGCTTTTACTTCTGGTGAAAGTCATAAAGTAGAGCTGCTGCTTTGCCTGGCCTGGCGGAGAGGGCAGAGACCTGTCAATGAAGAGCCACTATCTGTGGTTGCTATCTCTGCCATAATCCTTGTCTCACCCAGCTCCTGATGCAAATCAGGATAAATCTTTTCCTTCTTTTGTGCTTGTAAGATGGGCTTGACTTTCATACCTAAGACCATTACGTTTGTCCTGGATCGGACCACAAATGTATCTAGCCCAGTATTTTTTGCAGTGGCCAAGAGAAGGGCCCTAGCAAAGAGAGCAGAAAGAGGGGAAGCATGCGGTGAGTAGCTTCCTGTGTGTTCTCCCATGCTCTGGCCTTTTGTGGCACAGGCACTTAGAGAGCTGGATGTTGCTTCTGTGGATTTACTGATCCTCAAAAGACATCTGTGGTGGTACTTGAGCTGTTTGCCCCAAACTCATGGAAAATTTTAGTGTCCACAGCATCCTATGGCAGAGTCCAACAGCTTATCTGCATGCCATGAAGAGCAGTATCTCTCATTGTTTGTTGTGACTGCAGAGACAGTGGGCATTCTATCATATCCCTCTTCTCCAAACTATTCATAATTTTATAGATCTGTCATATTCCATGAGTCATTACATTTTCCAGGTTAAATAGCTCTCATTTGTCAGTGATTTCCTCTGCAAAAACCAAACTTTTGCCCATCTTTGTTGCATATCTTTTCTACTTGGCAACAGAGGCTGAGATGGGACCAAAATTTCAAACAGTTTGGGGCACTTTGTGGGTTGATAAAATGGCAAAATAATGGGGTTTTTTTGTGTGTGTGTTCTACTTATTTGCTACTCGTAATACTAGACTTGATTTTTGACCAGTGTGGTATTTTCCTTAATGGTCATGGTAAGCTGAAAGCTTGTTATTTTGCATGTAAAGTTAGGATGTTTTTCTCCATAATGCTGATCTACTCTGAATGTCACCTGTCATTTCCCTGATGACACTTGGAATGTCCTTCCCTAGATCTTAAGAGTTAGCCTTTGCCTCTGTGACCCTGAGTGCACAGTGCCTTCATCTGCTTTTAGAAAGGTGGTAGAGGAATGCACTGATGTAGGGTGGCAGCAAGGACAGGTCTTGCATTGCCAGTGTCACGCGAGGGCATTAGCTTCTCCAGGAAGGTGCAGGTTCAAAGTTGAAGTGCAGATCCAGGAAGCTTTCTGGAGGTAAGCCCGTTTCTGCTGAAGTCCTTATGTAGGTGGGAGCTAATAAGAGCTCTGTCACAGTTTTCCTTTAGAAGTGTTTCTGGCAGCTGTGAGCAGTTGGAAGTCTCAGTGATAGAGAAATAGTGCAGCCTGTTGCCTCTTCCTTCCTTGTTCCTGTGCACTTTCACCCTTGTTCATACTTTTGGCCTCCTTTCTGCTAGGACAAACATTATCCTGCCCACTGTTTCTTACCTTAATGAGGTTAGTTTTAGCCCAGAGAAGTCTTGCATGAATGCTTGGCATAGGAGCGTGTGAGTGCAACAGCAGGGAATATGCTGCTGGGAGTGAGAAGGCGTCAGGTCCACCTCAGCCAGCAAGCACTGCACCAGCAACTGCAGTGTTAGAACAGTTTGGGACATCCCTAAGCAAATGCCAACAGACCCAGTACTTGTTTAAATGGCTAAAGCAAAGCAAAGTGTAGGAATCCAAATTGCAACACAAACAAGAAAACTTGTGTTTTCATCAGAGCATTGACCTCAGGAAAGATCACTTGTAAACCTTGTAACAAATGGGCAGCAGAAGAAAGAGGAACTGGGGGAATCCTTGAACAAATTCTGTCAAAGGGTAACTCCTTGGGTAGATTAGGTCAAAAAACCTGTGAAGTGCCAGCGTCCTTCTGGAGCATTATCGTATAGCCTGAGGGCCAGGGAGCCGTTACTGTGGCACCAGATTTTTCAAATGCTGCTTTATTTCAGTGGGTTGTCCAAAACAATGTTGAAAATAGGCCATGGGCTAGCTGTGCAGCAGTGCATCAAAAGACCGATCAGGGCTGCTGTGGAAGCCCAGTAGTGGTGAGTTGGGGTTCAGCGTGATGCCCTGCAGCCTTTTTGGGTGAATCAAACGTGCCACTGTGTCTTTCAGAGTTGCTCCCTGGCAGCAGCAGGCAGCCTGTGACCCTGCACTTCAGAGCTGCTGCTGTCTTTTGAAATACACTTCAAACTGAGGACAGCAGCCCTTCTGGTCCTAGAGAAAAAAAAATTGGGGCATGCATTAAAACGCTGGGAGCATGCACCATCACACTGAGCCCTGGGGATAGCTGGGACTGTGTGGATGGGGGTGAGAGGTACATTGCATTGTTCTCATGGTGCGCTGTGGAACAGCACACTGGGAGATGTTAGGTGGTTGCTTTCTGCTTAATCTCCTCCTGTGGATTTGCCCTGCTGTCCTAGCCATCAGACACTGGTGCAGGTGTGATGTTTAGTTTCTTTGGGGCCTGAATCCTTCCTTTTTTCAAAACTCTGTTCTTCCTAGCTTTTGAGATCTACTGGAAGTTTGCTGAATTGCGTTTCTGTGCCAAGGCTGGGCAGGCACCCACAGACAGGCTGGTTGCCTGCCTGTCCATTCGTTTCTGTCCAAGGCAGAAAACAGGTGGTTCAGTAGCTGCAGTAGTTCAGGGCAGCCACGGCAACTCCTCATCCTATTCTTGTGGCCAGCATAAGGATGCTAAAAAGCTTTAATTTTAACACTTACAAGCTTCATTGATTGAGTTCTTCCAGCAAAAAAGTCACACGAGTAACCAGTTTTCTGTGCTACTGGGTCCATGAGCTCATTTTTTGGGATGGCTTTTGGAGCAATCCCTGTTTCCTGCAGTGTTTGTAGTGATCTGTGTGGAAACACCTGAAGAGCTGAGCCAGGCGTTCGGCCAGGAAAGCCCACAGCAATTAAAGGAGTGTTCCTGCAAAGGAGCTGGACCTGATATCCTTCCACCACTCTGTTAGGAAGGTGGAGTAAACCCTGTATCAGACAGGGTACAGAGGCACTTACCTTATAATTTTCACACCAACATGGATATGTCAATGCCCATGTGGCTCTCAGTCATAACGCTGGGAAGAATGTGAAGGTTAAAGCTTCCTACGCCTAATGAGCAAAATGCGTCAGAGATGGTTTTGAGCACTTGAAGCTGATCTTATTAGGTGTATCATACCAGAGATTCCTTTCCCAGCTCTGTACATGTTGCTGGACAATAAGTTTTATGGGTTTATGCTTTTGCATATTTTGTAGTGTGGCACTTGTCAGATGTGCAGTGTTAGTCCTGTCTGCCTGGATAATGTTTGGGATGGGACAATACAAGAGATCAATAGGACAATAAGAAGAGCTCTACTGGATGGGAGCAAAGGTTTACCGTATTCCATCTCCAGCAATGGCTAGAAATGGACTCCCAGGAAGGAGAATAGGGACAGGGAAAGCATTCAGTGATGCAGGCCAAAGGATTCTCTCAACCTCCAAGCTTTGACTCAGAGACTTGCTGAGCTAGGAGTGAGTCCCTGTATGTATGACCTTGAGGGATTTTTTTTCCATGAGTTTGTCTAGTTTCTGCTTTCTGAATCCACAAGGACTTTTAGCTTCCACAACATCCTGCAGCAAGGATTTCCCCGGCATAACACCAGGTACAAGTAGAAGCAGAATACTGAACAGAGTGAGCCCAACCAGAGATGAGCAGAAGGCAACAGGATGGGAAGAGGGAGTGAAACCAAGGAGTCAAGCTTGTTAAAATGGCTGTGTGGAAGATAGGTCTGAGTAGAGTTTTCAACATATGCTAAATACCTGGGGAAAATGGAATTTTGAGCAGGGAAGAGAGGTAGACTGAAGTGATATGGGAGAGAAGAAAAGGAACAGAGGAAAGAGCACTGTAGGTCAGACCAAGATGCCCTTAGTATCCTAGCTGCACCAGTGGCCAGAAGCAGATGTTGGAGCATGAGAATAGCTAATACACAGCACAGTTTCCTCCCCTGCCTATGTCCAGGGACTTGCTGAACCATAGGACTTTGTGTTCTTTGCGTGCAATATTTCTTCCATGATTTTTTTTTTTTAATTTTTCTGGATCTGTATGAACTTTTGACATCTGTAGTATCTCAGGGGGTGATTTCCATGGTTTTACTGCTTGCTCTGAACCTTCTCACAGTCATTCCAGCTAGTGCTCATCAGTATGCTTTATTGATGGCAGCAAACATCAACTTCCTCTACTCCTCTCCTGAGTTTTATGGCACTTTATTAGTACCTGTCTCTGTTTCAGGGTGGAGGGGCTGATCCTGGCCAGTCTCCTTAAATGCAGCCTTTCTGAGATGGATGAGCCAGAAGCTCGCAGCACTCAAGACCAAGCAGTAGTTTTCCCTCCTGATGTACATTCCTCCTTTATTAGTCTGACTTTTGTACTGCCGTTAACATTGAACCAAAGTCTTCATAAAATCCTGCAGTATCCTGCGGAGTCCAAGGCCCGTTTCCTCAAAATGGTCAATGCTGGAGAATTACAGATAGAAGCCAATGACAACTGGATATGAAGTAGACATCAGTAAGAGACAAAATGCTGGCCTTGTGGCAGGTCAGTTGGGAAACTTCAGTTAGTCTGAAGCTCTCCTAAAGTCTGGATCCTGTGGCTCTCAGCCAGCCCGTGGGTGGTGCACCCTGATGCTAGGACGTGTTACAGGGGTGAAGTGATGGTGACAGCCAGTGGTCCCTGAAGCCCTTACAATGCTGAGCCTGATGGAGGTGGGAGGGAGAGATGGAGAGATGAAGGAGGTAGAAGAACTCCATGTCCAATAAATATTACAAAGACACCACTGAACTGGGGCTGCTTTTACCATGCCATCTGCAGGATGCTGCCAAGTTTGTGACTTGCTGGAGAGATGCCTCCATAGTGTTTGTGAAATCAAATGTGACAGTAAAATGTGTTTCTGCGGCCCGTACAAGTAGCAGCATGGGACACTAGGTCACAGAAAATCCTCAGCTTTGGTTCCAGTGCAGGATGGGCATTTTTCATGAAACAGCATGAAGGCAGGAAAGTAATTTTTGATGCCTGTGATGTGATGAGGTCCCCAGCTCTCCCACCAATTCTTCTGCTTGCACACAATACTTAAAAATGTGTTGCTGAATTCCAATGTAAGGCAAATGTAGAGCTTATCAAAACAGGGAGCTCGTCTGCTGCAAATACAAGACGATTTTTTGATATCTGGCAGTTAGGAGCAGCGTGCTGAGGGGCTTTGAAAATATTCATCCATTTCTGACCAAGAGCTCCAGAGTACAGGTAGCATCCTCCTTGCCTTGAGGTTCCCAGAGCAAGGTGCTACCACCTGCAGGGCTCTGTTTGGTGCTCGTACAGGTTAACATCACTGTGTATTTCTGGCAGGAAGATGCTACACTTAGTCACCAAATGCTCTGATCTGGTCTTAGTGAGCCTTTACTTGTGAGTCTTCCCAGTGCAAGGCAAGCCATGATTTCTGAGCAGAGTCAAGGGAGAGCGCTAGCAGCTTTGTAGAGAAAAGCAAAATCTCTCCTGTGCGCAGTAAAACAGCAGCAACTGCGTCTGCTCAAACCCCAGTCTGCTCAAAGCATCTGCTGCATGCAACTGAGAGTGGCTTTGTGCTGTGCTGCTTTAACATTCGCCCTGCCAGCTCTGTAGAGAAAATCCTTTTCTAACACTGGGAGCGGAGCAGCACTGAGGAGTTGGATGGATGGTCAGTGTTGCGTAGGGTTGGTGTGACTCGGTGACATGCCAGATCCTCTCCTCCATCTGCAGAGCCTGCTGCAGTCTCCCACGTTTGCTGTAGATGCTATCTGGTGCCTTTGTTTTAGTCTCCTTGAACATCGTGGTCACTGTGGTTATTTTTGGCTGCTATCTCTTTATTTCATGTATCTCTAGTCTAGCACTGGATTAGTCAATATTCAAACCATTTCCAGATTGTTTAAGCTTGTTCCGACTTTGAGAATTTCCTCTCCCACTAGATACAGGTGTTTCTAAGACAGTTCATCGCTCTAAAGACAGGTATCCCTAAAAGTCACTTGTCGGTTTGCCTTTGTGTTCAGTGGGGCCAGGGTGCCTCTTTCCCCACTGTGCAAGCAAACACATCGTCTGCATCTCTTCAGCTGCCCGAGGAGGTTGTTCGGCACCCGCAGGTGACACGTGGGTTTGATGACACATAGTGGACTCTGGCTCATATTTTGCCTTTGAATATCTTTCTTGGTTTGTATCTTCTTTCTTTTCTTTTTTTCTGGAGTGTTTTTCTCCTGTTCCCACAGCTATATATCATTGTGTGAGATCAAGAACCAGGTGCTGGAAGGAGTTCATAAAAGGCAAAATCAAATTAAGAAAACTTCCCTTCCTTCTCTGACTGAAGGCTCTTGCCACAGTATCCTCATCTGCGGCAGTTTGTGACACCTGTGTCCTTTTTCTAGATAAATGGCAGAGAAGTTTTGCTATACAAATGAAGAATGACATGCTGGACACCTCCCAGCCCATTCCATCCTGGGGCAGGAAAGAATAATCCTGTTGATGCTCTCAGCATGTTGAGCTGTGATACGAGCATGAGTCGTCAGCAGCGTTACTGCCTTTGTGCATGACATGTTCACGCTCCCTTGCCTGTGTGTGCAACACAAGAAACCCTTTCATTAAAGCTGCAGACGTATATGCACGCAGCGCAGAGTCCAAACACACCCAACCTACGCTTCAGGTGGAAGAGTATGCATTAGAACCAGAGTGAGTCCGAGCAGGTCCCCCTGACCTGCCTGGTCACCTGGGACTGCTAAGAGGAACCCCCTTGTTGCCCCAGCTTTTGCTGATGTGTGTCTCCAGGGTGTGTGTTCTTAGCCAGTGTGGATTTGACAGCGTGGAGGACCCCAAGGACTCCAACTACAATGTGGCAAATTGCTATTCTTATATCTGATTATAGCTGCGTTCGAGTCTATTTATTTTCTACTGCCTGTAATAAGTGCAGCTGTCCAGGATCTACTGGAAACCTCCACAGCTTCAAGAGGAAATGAAGAAATTAATAAAAATTGGTTGTAGGCCAAGGCATTAATAATTCCAATTCTTTAGGATTGGGTAAGGCTGAAACTTAACATATATGATGAGATTTTACCCTTTTGATGATAGGTACTGTGGAAGACCAGCAGTGCCATCACAGGGGGCCTGGGCTCCCCCAGTCACCGTGAGGGATGTTGCATTACCAGTGTAAAAGCACAAGCAAAAAATACGAAAAACCCCCCAAAGATGCAAAATGTGCTCGTGAGAGATAGCAGAGTCTTCTAGCACTTGACAGACACAAGCGGCAGCTGGCAGTGCTTTTATCTTGGCATAGCAGAGAGCACAGTAGGAGTGGGTGCCAACAGTTATTCCCACATGGGCGTGTTGGGGATGTCATGAAACCCAGAGCAGTGGGTGCTTGTGAGACTCTTGCCAACAACCAAATCAGAGCAGGGAACACAACATGTAGGGTAAGATGCTTCTGTGCGTCTGGAGAGGAACAGCATCGCGGTCCTAAGGACTGCTGGCAGAAAGTGTCTGTGTAGGTCTCAAGTAGCAGTCATTTAATTGTTGTTCCTGAAATAAAAGATGGTTGTCTCCCAATTCATAAAGCATTTCATCCAACACGTGTTTCTAACTAGAGGGTTTTTTGCCTCCGTGTGCAGCTGTGAACTGTGTGTTTTGTGTAGATGAGATCCATCCCAGTGGAAGGTTATATCCAATGCTACAGAAATATTTTCCTAGAAGTGTAGATGATGAGCAAAACTCAGCGTGCAGCAAGAATTAAATTTAAGAACATGAAGGATAATTCAGAGTTATGAAAGTACTCTAGTAAATGTCCTGAAAACCACATTCTTACAGCAGTTTAACAGGATGCTGTGTTCAAAACCATGCAGTCAGAAGAGCCCTGAAAGGATGCAGTTGATAAACACACACACTTGTTGAGGAAGACCAGAAAACCCAATGACAAGTCCACGGGTAAAAGTAGAATCAGAATGAGTTATTTAAATAGTGAACCCTGGTAAATTCACTGCAGAGTTCATTGCTAAGTTACTTCGAGTTGGTTAAATTCTGTGCCACATCTCTTGTGAAACTGGGTTTTGCCTTAATGTGCTACATTAAAGAACCTTTTAGATGAGGCCAGGTCTTTTCACCGTGTAGGTATTTACTGGCTGCGCATTTTGCTTTGATATTTGCTTTGAATAAGAGAGAGTTTGAGATTTCCCAGGCTTCCTACATGTCTCATTGGAAGGGCGTTTTGTTCAAGAACTCAAATCCAAACAGATGTTATTGTGGCTCTTGGCTTAGTGCAGGGTTGCCCTTGTGCGGGTGTAGTCAGTGATTGCTTAGAGTTTTGAAGGGTAAAAAAGCACTCATGGCTACTTCTCTGGGCTTTCCCAAAACTTTACTCAGCTTTTCCCAAACTTTCAGCTCGTGTTTTCCGTGCATGGCCTCTGGAGAGAGAGGGGCATCATTTGCAGGGGAGCCAACTGCCATCCAGATATCTGTGCCTGAGCCCATCCGTGGGCAAAGAACAATCCCTCAAAGGGTGATTCCTCCCACGGATAGTCCTGTCTCTCTGGGAAGGTCAGATGAAGACACTCGAGTGCCTTTTTCTCTTTGAATCTGGAAGACTCAAGAACAATTGGTAGATGTCTCTCTTGCTCACCAATGCATCAGACTTGGGTATGTAAATACACACAGTCCAGTACCACATACAAACCCATGTCATTTCTGCTGTCATAGTTCTGCTCAGTATTTCCTTCTGATAAAGTCAAGAGGGTCTGCCTCTGAGCTGCAGCAGTACATCAGCTGCCTCTCTAGATAAGATTTCTGCTGTGATTATTTAAGCCTTTTCAGTGTTCCCAGGATACAGCCCTTCAGAGTCTTTGATCTCGCTTTATCAGTGACTCAGATGCATCTGTTTAACTGAACTGTCATTATTTGCCACTGCCACAGAGGTTTTTTGCCATTTGTGAAAGTTGCCATCTTGTTTTCTTCCTTTTTTCTTTTTCAGCTAAAAATATAAAATAGAGCTAGGATTAGAATTGCTCACTTTCCAAAAAGAGAGAGAGAGCAATTTGAAGTCCATTGATCCATGTCAGGTTGTTTGGTGCTTTTTCAAGCTGAGCAAGCTACTGCCTTATCAGATTTATTTAACGAGTCCTGTTTAAGCATCCCCCAACAATATCGATTAGCATTAGTAATAGTTCCACTGGTTGAATCCTGCACCATTCCCTCTGATATTTTGCTATCAGTGGCAGACTAGAGAAGAACAGTCATGAACAGCCGGAGTAATTCAGGTTAGAAGTTCCCCTGGAGATCTCTGGTCTAAGCCCTTACTCAAAGCATGACCAGCTTAAAGCAGCCACTGAATCTGAGATGTTTTATATAGGCTGATTCCCTTCAATCTTATAAATGTGCACTTTATTTGCAATACTAATTTGTTTATGTTTTGTTTCCAAGCATTGGGGTTAGTTTTGCCTATGCCAAGAAGTTAAGGGGCCTTCTGCTAGAAGACTTCTTGTGGATACTCAACATATTTGTTTGTAGATTAGGTTGGTTTATGTCTCCTTCTTTACTTTATTAAGCTAATTAGATTGAATCTCTTTCATCTCTTCTTGCAGTAAATCATGTCAGCTGGGGAGACATTGGGGAGTTCCAGGGCTGCCTTTAGTAGATTTCTGAGTACCTCCACGATGGAGGTCCCACATCTGGGACCCCGTGTCAGTGTTTGACCACTCTCACGGGGGAGGGGGAAGTCCTAATAGCTACCTGGAGTTTTTCTTGCAGCTTGTATCTGTTGCTTCTTTCCCTGTGTGCCTCAGAGTAGAGCTTGGCTCCATCTTCTCTACACCCTCCTGTTCAGTAGCTGAAGGCAGCAAAAGGTCTTTGTCTTCTCTTCTTCAGACTGAGTAAACACAGCTCCTTCAGCGTGTCCTCATATGTCCACTGCTTCAGCCCATGGCCATCTTGGTGGCCTCTGCTGGACTCAGCCCAGTACCCCTGTATCTTTCTTGTACTGAGTAGTCCCTAACTAGACATGGCACTCTAGATGTGACCTCACAAGAGCCAGAGAGTAAGGACCACTCCCCTGACCTGCTCACTGCAGACTTGCTGACACAGCGCAGTCGGTATTTAGCCTTCTCCGCCAGGATGCACTGCTGGCCTCTGCAACTTTTTGTCCTCCAGGACTCCCCAGATGCTTTTCTGTGAAGCTACTTTCTAGCGCTCATCCCTAGCCCGTCCTGGTGCCACAAGAGCAGGACCTGAACTTCTTTTTGCTGAGGCTACTGTCCACCCCTTTCTGTAGCCTGTCAAGGCTTCTCTAAATAGCACCCCTGCCCTCCAGCATGAAAGCCATGCTTCCCCATGGGATGTGCTCCATCCCATCATCTCTGTCGTTAATGAAGATGTCCCATCAACAGGCCCTGAGGAACACCACTAGTAATTCATTCATGCAATTAATTGCCGAGTTTAATTTTCTGCTTCATTCAAAGAAATGAGTATTTCTTCCTAGTGTGCCTCCCAGTGGCCTCTGACATCCACAGAGGAGATCACTGACCCACCCCAGGTCACCTCCCAGAGTGATTGCTGCTTCTGTCTGTAGAAGCCTGTTGTCTTCAGAGCAAGGTCACCCCTCTGCACCTAGTTGCTCAGTGAGCTTGAGCCAGTACTGGCCACGACAGCAGGGTTCCTTGCTCTGTGTGTATTCCTCCCCTACTCCATTCAGGTGGCAGCTAATACTTGAGATGTAGAAGAGGAAGGAAGGAGATCTGCCTCAACCCTCTGCCCACCTGCCCATGGAGCTAGCTGTCCATTTCCTATCGCTTCCCATGAAGAGGGCTTTGGGACTGGTCTCTCTGGCAAACCTTGCTGAGCCATCGTGGGCTCTCTGTGATAAGGAGCCTGTCACTTGGGAGCTGGAGCTGCCCCTCTCCTGGCTGACAAGACGCTTGTGGGCCACACATAGCCCTTGCCCCTGAGCTCTGCAGAAACAGCCTCCAGGAACCGCGGTCTGAACCCCAGCACTACACGTCTGAACCCCAGCACTACACGTCTGAACCCCAGCACTACGGTCCTGTTGCGCATCTGCCTGTGTCGTGCTCCGCCACCTGTGTCCTGGCGATGAGGCTGCTCTCCCTTCCCAGCCAGTGGCCGGTGCTGGGTTAACCATTAACTCCCTGCTCCGGGGCCTGCTGGGAACAGGGCTTTGTTTTCGGGGCACCCTTTGTTTTCAGGGCACCTTGAAGCTGCTTGCTTTGGCCTTTTCTGCGTGGCTCTGGTGGTGTTTCTCCATGGGATCCTGCAGGGGTCTGAACGGCCTTTCCTATCTAAACGCGGCCGCCCAGCGGGGCCTTTAGGGTCTGTGGGCAGCGTGAGGGAGGGTTGCCCGAGAGTGGGATGGTGATGAGGGAGGGGACAGGCGTGTGGCCAAGGCCAGGCACACCGCTGTGTGCAGGGCACTGAGGTTTCCCTCCAGGTACTCTTTGCAGTGCTCCTTTCAGCTGCCTGAGGTGCACGAGACCAAGCAAACAGGGTTGGTGACCTCCCTCCCCAGGGTGAAGGGGGTCCCTCGGGAGAGGGGTTGCAGTGTACCTGCTGTGTGCGGTGGGTGCCTGTTGGCATCCCTGGCCCCCCTGCCTGGCAGGAAATTAATCACCTTCAGTCAAAGGCACCACACTGGGGTGCTGCAGTTCCCTGGACCAGTACAGTCTGCTTCCTACATCTTGCTTTTCACTTCTTGGAGCTATGAAATGGGAAGCTCCTGAGTGCTTCCTCTGCAGTGAGCTTCACAAAAATGCTGGAGGCCAAGTCCTGCTTCAAGGCAGACAGCCTGAGCAAGGGCACGGGTCAAAGAGCTGCAGTCACCCCCCTTCCCTCTTGTTTGCAGTAGCCCTTGCATGCTTTGGGGAAGTGCCTCAGGCCCAGGACAGATAATGCTAGTACTGAGAGGGAATGCAGGTCCTCCCAGCAGCCATTCTGACCCTCTCAGGTCTCTTCCCTGCTACTGCCTGCCAACCATGGAGGAGCTGTTTAAAAACCAGTCCTGCTGTCCCTGAGCTGAGCTGGGAAGAGATCTACATTTAGTATGTCAGAACGTGCCTGTGTATAATCACTGGTGTTAGTGACAGCAGGGAGGAGAGGCGTAAGTATTTGCAACGGCTCATCTCCTGGGTGGGCGAGTGGGTGGCAGCTGAGGGCAGTGACAGCTTTTGAAACAGGAAGGAGAAACCTGAAACTCCACTGGCACAGTGTCCTCAGAATGTGTAACTCAGGTGAGGATTTCTGCTGAGCAGCTTTCAGTGAAGGGCACTGCCAACTGGCAGCAGCTTTCACACCCTCCGTCTGTGAGCTGGGTGTGTCAGGGCTTGCCCCCTCCTCAGCGGCCACCAATGTCTGATAGTTGTGTTTTCTAGTTCCCAGGTCTTGTTTACGGTTCCCGAATCTTCATCTCTGACTGGTGCAGTGCTGAAAAGAGAGGTGGCTGCTGCGTGGGCATGTCCTTGCACAGGGACCCAAGTCCTGTATGTGCGTGACTATTCACAGCCCAAGAGCTTGCAGGTGGGCAGCTTGTGCTGACCGTTGAGCACTGGAGTGAAGATCCCCCCGTTGTGCACACCCCACCTGTGCAGACCAGCAGAGGAGAGCATTTCCTTCCCTTGCTATTTGAAACAGACTGTTTTTAGGAACCAGACTAAGTGGACTGTGGCTCTTTTTCGCAGTTTCACTTCTCATTACTTCTTCATTTAGCACTCAGAAATGTGTTTAATCAAAAAAAGTTATTTATATAAACATTTGTAATTTAACTTATACAGTGAGAATATAAATATTCTGAGCTCTTATATTGATTTTAAGCATTTTTTTTCTTTCAGGGTGAGATCGTCTCTGTTCAAAAAAACCAGTAACGTACCAGGAATACACAAGGTGCTAAAGACCACATCCAGATTAAGCAAAGCTTTCACCTAAAAGGAATAAAAAAAATAAACATGGCAGAGTTTACAGGTTACAAGGAAACCTCAAATCGGCACCTACGATTCAAACTGCAGAGTCTCAGTCGCCGCCTTGATGAACTGGAGGAAGCCACCAAAAATCTTCAGAAAGCAGAGGATGAGCTGCTTGACCTCCAGGACAAAGTTATCCAGGCGGAAGGCAGCAACTCCAGCATGCTGGCTGACATTGAAGCACTGCGGAAAAGAGTGCTGAAGATTGAAGGCAAGGATGAAGAAATTAGGAAAGCTGAAGAGCTTTGCCGGTTAATGAAAGAAAAACTTGAAGAGGAAGAGAGCCTCACCCGAGAGCTGAAGTCAGAAATTGAACAGCTTCAAAGAAGAATGGCAGAGCTGGAGAAGCTGGAGGAAGCCTTCGGCAGAAGCAAGAATGACTGTACACAGCTGTGTCTTAGCCTCAATGAAGAAAAGAACTTGACCAAAAAGATATCTACAGAATTAGAAATACTTAGAGTGAAAGTGAAAGAGCTGGAAGCATCTGAGGACAGGCTGGATAAAACCGAGCAGGGCTTAACAGGCGAGTTAGAAAAACTGAAATCCTTAGCACTGAGCTTTATCACTGAAAGAAAACATTTTAATGAAAGAGAAAAGCAGAATGAAAAAATAATCCAGGAGCTAACACAGAAACTAGAACAAAACAATAAACTAAATAGGGCAGATCAAACTAGAAATGCATCCAACTTGCTAGAAAGGTCATCAAATAATCTCCTGGATAGAAATGATTTGAGAATTGAAGATGACTTGACTTCTGTATTGCCCTCAAAGGAGACCAGGAGGAAGGGAAGTGTAGATTACCTGAAACACGTAGAAAACGAAACCAAGAATAAATCAGAAAACCAAAAGAATAAGAATCATGAAGACAACAAAGTAAAAGATCTCACCCAAGAAATTGAGAAACTTAAAACTCAGATCAAACGTTTTGAATCTTTAGAAGAAGAACTTAAAAAAATGAGAGCCAAAAACAATGACCTGCAAGACAGTTACTTGAGTGAACAGAATAAAAACAAACTCTTAATGGGTCAGCTGGAAGAAATAAAAATGCAAATAAAGAAACAGAAAGATCTGGAGAATGGAGAAATTGAAAATGAAGATACAAGTTTTTCTAGCAGGGGAAAACATGACAGACCTAAATACAGAGGTGTCGCTGCTGATTTGGCAGCTGCCAAACACAAGCCAAGGGAACTCTCACCACAGCAGCGCCGAGAAAGAGCAAGGAACAGGGATTTCTCTGTTAGTAGTGACAGCCACAGCCACGGTGCTAAAATGGTGCCCAGCCCAAGCTTATCGAACAGAAAAGCAGGAAAAGCATCTGGTGCCTCTGCCCTTTCAGACACTGCTGTGGCAGATACGAAAAGACTGGAAGAGAAGTCTTCAGTTTCCACTTTTTCTTCTGGTCAGAAGGAAGGCTGTGTTACACAGAATGAGGGGAAGAGGTTAAAAGAGCAGCCATCTGTCCTCAGTCGATACCCTCCTGCTGCACATGAGCAGAAATCTTGGAAAGCACCTTCCAAACTTGTTGGTGACACAGGCCTGAGGTCCAAGGCTGAGAAGCCATCTCAGGTGCTCCGTGGCAACTGCCAAACCAGTGCTGACACATGGGGCGAAAAGTTGAGCAAAGGAGAATCGGTGGCTTCTTTGGCTGAGAAGCTCAAAACAAGTCAGGCAGAAGCCAGTGACTGCTCAGGGGACGCGGTGCTCGCCAGAGGCAACCATGCCTCTTCCAACGGCACAGCTTTGGTGTACAGGTATCAACTTTCCTCCCATGCATCAGCGTTGGACTCCACTGGCTCTAAAGCAGAAACAATAAACAATTCTGCTGCGTCACACAGACAGCCCTCAGAGGGGAGGGCTAAAAGAGCAATAATCTCCCAGGAAAAAGAATCCACAGATACACCACTTGAAAGTGCGAAGCCTTCAACACTAACAAAGCGTTCCCATCGCTCTAGGAGTCAGGAAGACATTATGGAGACTCTCACAGGTCTTGATAAAGAGGACGTGGAACAATCTTCAACTTCAGCAATGGATCATGTAAATTCTGGCTTAAAATCAGACTCCAAAACCATCCAGAGTAACCAGGAGAAGCTTAATTCAGATGAAGAATTGGGACGAAGCAAAACCCCAACTTCTCAGTCGGATTTTGAGACAAGAAAGAAAGTCAGTTCCAAGCAGTTCTCCAATTCCAGGGGAGTTTTTAGAGCATCGCTTTTTGAAAATGACAAAAGCACTGTAAATGAGGAAGACTCCACCAAGTGTATAAAACCGTTAGATGCCAGCACTGGAGGACTTAAATCCAGAAGATCGTTCAGCCCAAGAGAAGCTCTGAGATCAAAAGCAATCATTAAACCTGCAATTGTTGAAAGGGATATGAAGGCAGTCATGGGAGGGACTGTTTCTGAGGCAGAGTCAGAAAAACAGAAGTCTGTTTTTAAAATGGTGACAAGTAAAATGACAAGCAGCATCACAATCTTCCCTTCTGAGCCAACAGCTCCGAGGAGCAGTGTAGATATAGCAGCAAAGGAAAGGCACGTTACTACCAGCAACATCAGAGTTGCTCCAAATGAGCCTTCACCAGTAACAAACAATGTCCCCACACCCTTCGAGATTGCGATTAATAAAAGTTCTCTGAAATTACCAGAGACTGATAGAACTGAAGAGGCAGTGCCAAGAAGTAAAGCAGAAACAGTGGTCTCCAGAAGCAGCATTATGATAAAGACTTCTGAACTCGTGGAGAGGAACAGTGAGCTGCCTTCAGAGACAATCAGATGGAAGAGCCATGGCTTTTCAGATGCAGCTTCATCTGAAACGAAACACGTCACTGTGAGAAGTTCCTGGAGAACAAGACAAGGGTTACAGTCCCTAGAGGACTCTCAAACCAAAGTGGAGAAAAGTGCAGCTTCCAGTGCCACGAACATGTGTAGGTCCTCAGTGGATCTCTCAGAAATGGAAGGGAACAGTGCAAAAACAAACTCCCTGGACCAGACCTCAGCAAGGACCAGTGCCACAGTTAATTCTTGGAGTGCCCCTGAACTGGGATCTCGAAGGACCAAAAGTAACCTAAGTGCATCTGAGCTGCTAACACGTAGGAACTATGCAAGTGAACTTACAGAGGCTTCTGCTCGGCACCGGACCACACTACCTGTGAGTATCTTATGTTAAACATTCCTAGCTTTCAGTTCATGAGGTTTTCCAAGTTCCCTGATAATTGTAGGGTGCGTGGTTTAAAATTCTTGCAGTTTATTTCCTGAAGCATTGCCCTCTCCCTGCTCCTGCTGTCTTCAGTGGAGCATCTCGTATGTGAAGTATTCGACTTAGACTTACTGAAATTAGATCCATCTGCTTGGGTCTTGTAATGGCATATGCATAATTATGTAGTAGCATTTGGTCTTGCCAAGATTGGAGAAGATCACAGTTTATGTAGGACATGGTTTGCTTTTCAGAGGGGCTTTGCATGGCAGTGTCAGCTTGGAGTAGTAATGAAAAAATGATGGAAATGAGCAGAAGCTTGTGCCTCAGGCACCTCTACTGGCAGCTGTAGAGATAGAGCTCCTTTTGGTAAAGGCTGCACAGTTTCCCCGTGTGACACCAGACTGGTCTAGAAATGCTTCCCAGGCATCTGCTAAGCAGATGAGTGGTGGCTAGTTCCACAGGGCTGCTCCCTCCTCGGTCTGTGTCAGTGTGTCACCTGAAAAGAAACAAGAGCCATGGGGGTGCCTGTGCTCTTCCCTGTTCCATTGGCTGGTACCACAGGGAGGGAGGGGAGTTCTCAAAGCAGAGCTGACACATGCAGATAGTTGGTCTAGTGAGCTGTGCTTGCCAATGGTGCTGCAGGCTCCAGCATATTTCAGGCAAGCTCACTGGCACCCAAGTGCCCCTCCAGTCCATTAAACCAGGTGCCAGTTCCTGCTGCAGCTCCTGCCTCTGCTCTTTGCTTGGGCGGCTTTAAGCAGCTGCTGCTCCTCTGCTCTTGCCAGTCTCCAGGAGGAGCCCAGCGGAGTAATCTGCTGATGGCAGAGGGGACAGATGTGTAACTGAGTGACTCTGGCATTGACAAAGATGAGGAAAGGATTTTTACATTTGCAAAGCTTTTCTTCCACTTCTCTGGCAATGAGAAACACAGAAGGATTAGCACCCTTGCTTTACTTTGCAAAGAGTCTGTTACCTGGTGTTACATACAAAGTGCAGGCTGGCCTTCAGCTGCATTTGGACACCGAGAATACATCGTCTCCCTGGCCAGGGTCACAGGCAGTCTGTACTTCTCGTTCATGAATCCAGGCAGAACTGACATGACTGAGATTGTCCTTTTGCATAACGACAGCTTATGTGCTCCAGAAATGGGAGAGCCATCTCTGGGTCTCCCTTTATCCCAGGAGTCTGAATTCACGGCACCCTCACTGTGAGTCTCACAGCTAAAGAGGTCTCCACTTGCAGCTGGGCTCGCATACGGTCAGTCATGGAGCCTTAAAGAGTGGGCATGAACGTATTTCTTTCCCATCCTCCCCGGAGCAGCCCGCCCAGGGCTGAATGTAGCTGTGGAACAAGTTCTGCACGTCATCTCAAGGTCAAGCTTGCTAGCTAGGTGGTGTGCCTAGAACAGCAGCCGAAGTGTACTTGACAGAACAACCTGGCACCTGCGGGCTCATCCTGCCTCTCCCTGGTGAATTAGCTGCCTCTCAGCCTTGCCCATGTGTGTAGTGACAGGAAAGTGACCACATCTTTAGTTCACTCAGGGCTGTTGAGTATTGATTGAGTTATCTCTCTACATCATACTTTGTAATAAAATCATCCTTGGCACCACATATAGTCACAAATCTGAATTTTTGGTCATAAATTAAGTATACTTCTAGCTTGTAAATGAGGAACATGACGTTGTTACCCTGCAAGACTGCAGGTACAAATGTACTAGATATACCAGATTTTAAATATTTGGGCAGCTCAAATTATTGCATATGCCCTTGGGGAAAAAACCCAACCACAAACACACAAGTATCTGCCTTTCAAGGGTGTCTTCAGGCTTATATTGTGCCTCATGTCACAAGCAGTCCACTTCTGCTGGGATTTGTGTTCCAGTTAAAGACGGAGCTATTTCTCTGGCAGAAAGCTCGGTACTGATCTATACTGACTTTGCACATTCGGTTTGCCTATGAAGGCGTCTTTGCCACCTCTTTGCAGCTCCACTGTCCGAAGTCTGAGATCCCCTTAAGAATTCTCTTTGCGAAACACAGGGTCTGTGCTGGTTTTGCCAAAATACATCTTCCTCTCCTCCATGAAATATTCACGTGTGACTATTTGCTGCAGCACAGCAGGAGGCTTAAGCAAACTTAAGCTCAGCCCCTGCCTCAGCCTGGCCCTCAGGATAGGCTCAAAATGAGCACCTGGGAATAATTCTTGCAAGATGCGAAGGCACGATGTGTAATTTCAGCCTTCCCGGTTTGTACCGCTGATGTAAACAAAGGTCCCTCAAGGGCTCCAGGAGGTATCAGCAGCTCGTGGCAATCCTTGTGCTACAGAAGCAACAGCTTTGGAGTGCTGCTTAAAGAGAGCCCGAGAGCTGGAAGTGCTGCTTAAAGAGAGCCCGA
>WEIS01075873.1:0-11142 GCA_013389965.1 Todus mexicanus | reverse complement strand
TCTGGCAAAACTAAGGGTCTGCTTTAATAGCCAAAAATACTACAGAGTTTCTTCACACCTAGGCTCATCTCCTTGTCAGCCTACTGTGAACCATACAACTCTGTATTTTTGTACAGAGATGTTAGTAGCAAGTGCTCACTTGTGTTTTCATGCTTAGGCTTAGCAAGATTTTTGATTTTTTGAAAAAAAAAATAAGCAGAAAAACAGGTTTTTTTTCAGTAATGCAGGAAAATTAACTGATGAGATGACCTGTTTCTTTTTTTTTTTTTTTTCTCCAGTCTTATTATTTCATTTTTAACCTTCAATAGATTTAATCAGGGCTGCAATTGTGAAACCAGTGCTTTCTTCCAGCTGCTGCTTAGTTGAGTTCACTGAAGTAAAACCTCTGGTACATTTAACTTGTGTATCTGCCTTTCACTTTAAATATTAATGTTAAGTCGTTTCTTCCGAATCTGAATTAATTTCAACATTAGACATGTGTAATTGGAGACATGTGGTAACAAAGTGCTAGCCATTAGAGTAGCACAGTAAATATTCCCTGCAGCATCCAGGACAGTCTTTTCCCCTGCTTCCTCCTGCAACTTAATTTTTTTTCCCCTCCTTTTTTCCCTTCCCTGTTGGACACTGCATCTGAGTTTCTTAATTTCAGGTTGCTTGGCCCCTTGTATCCATGGTGGATTTGCAGATCTTTCTGTCATATCATGGTGGGTGGGAGCTACAGTGATCTTCTTCCCATGTAGTTACTGACCAAGCAGTTGCTTATATCTGCATCAGCAGCATCAAACCCATTTCTGCCAAAATAAATGAGCTGTAACAGTCGTTGTTGGTGCTGTTAAATTAGATTTATTATAAAAACAAAGTAATGTAAGTTTAAGTGAATATCAGGTACGTGCTCTGAACATAAACTCTTCAAAAAACAAGAGGAGGGTTTGGTACAGTAAGTACCAGCTCTGCTACTGCCCTGTGAAGGAATGATCTCTGTCCTTCATCCCCTGTATATCTGAACACTTTTATTGGGACTAAGTCTCTAATAGGCCAGAATAACTTTGAAACTGGTGCTTGAGCTCCAATGCCATTTAAACAGCTTTAAAATTTTATTATTTTTTTAACATTTCATGTTTTTCTCCCAAAGATGAGCTGCTTTCCTCCAGCTCTACCAGATTCTCCTAGATCAAGCAGGAGTTTTCCATCTTGTGTTTTCCAAATCTTGTTTGTATTTGTCAGCCATACACACTTTTTAGAAGTGTTTTTCCACGTCTCTACTGTGTGTTTTATTGCCTTGAGGTAATTTTTTACTAACGCAGATTACTCCTTCAATTATAGTCAGTTATCTGGCTTCTAAAACTCTCCTCCTCCCTCCTCCCAAAGCTATTTCACAGTTATAGTTTTCTTATGTTTTCGTACATTTTTTCTTATGCTATGGCTATCTTTAATGTGGTAAAAGGGAAGAGTCAGGTTGTGGGGCAATCTGACACAAGTTTTGGTAATGAAAGGATCCATTTTTGCACAAATAGGCTTCCTGAGAGCAGTGAAGCTACTGATGTGACAAGGTACAAAACCTACATAAGGGTTATAGGATCTGTCCTTTCTTAACAGATATTTAGTTGTACCAATGAATATTAGTTAGTAGGTAATTATTATAGCAGAAGATCCAAAGCCTGAGTCATGGACATAAGCAAGTAACAGTTTTCCTTACCCTCAGTGGACATTGTCTTCCTTTGTTCACAGGCTGAATTATGTTCTTGATGTCTTTGTGCTTGGTGATGCATAACCTTCATTATCCTTTACAGGAATCAGCTGCCACTCATCCCCCCACTGTGGCAAGAACTGCATGAAAGACCTGGTATTGAATCCATACTAGGCGAGCTTCTTCAGCTGATTTGATGGGTTTTGTTGTTATAAATGTGAAATTCATGTCAAATTTACTGAAAGTACTAATCTGTTTCAAAGGACCCATAACTGATGTTTTCATGTATGTTAGGCAAATAATTGATGACAGATTGCTGAGTTTTGATTTGAGATTTGAGTTCAGTTAAATGTGACACTTGCAGAATTCATCACTGAATACAGCCAGCAGAACCAAAGTAGGAGAGAGAAAAACACACTTGAGAATGTGAGACTTGTGCATGTTTCTCCTACAAAGTATAGCAGTGTTATCTTGTAAGTGGTGCAAGTATGCAACAAAAAAGGTGGTTCGACAGGCTAAAATTGAGAGTAGCATGTTGAACCCATTTTCCTTGCACCACAGTCCGTAGCAAAACCCTAAGAAAAGCCACACCTGTTCAGACTAAGAGTCCTCCTAGCCAATGGTCATCCCATCTCCAGCATTGGTGCTAGAAGAATAGCATATATGGCACTTCTTCTCAAACATACCAAAACTTGACCCCAAGTATCAGTGTAAACAGTTTGTAACAAGAGTCTTGAACAGAAGTCACAGTGGTTCTCCATGTGCTGCGTAATCCAGACTTGCTGTGTCATTTTTTTCTGACGTATATCTTGATCATCTCAACATTCATTTGATTTACGATTTTGTTGTTACTCCACAGTTTGAGATGCTGACGGGATCATTACCCTTCCAGGGAAAAGACAGGAAGGAGACAATGGCACTCATTCTCAAGTGAGTACTGACACTGCATTCATTCTTCTATGAGTCAACTGTACCCTCCAGGCAGCCTATAGGTCCTAAGTATATGAAGAGTGGAAAATAAGAGCACGCAATAATACATTTTTCAAAGCCATGTAAGACATGAATTTGGTAAGACATGCACAGTTGATGCCTGCATGTGGCTCTAAAATTGCCTTCAGAATAAACAGTAGGAAGTGAATTACTGAGAGAGCCTTACAAATGAAATGTGTCTTACTTTCTGTAATAAAGAGCGTCATTACCCACAGGAAAGTGGGAACTGTCAGATTTCTGCAGGACAGCTTGTGTTTTGTTTTCTGTCACATTTCAAATATTTTCCCTTGCAAATTTCCCCTTCATTTAATGTTAAGTACGGACATAAGTATTTGAAGCTTATCTTTGCTCAATATTGAGGTTTTTTTTCCATAGCAATGAATTGTGAAGGGGACCATGGTACTCTCTTTAATCAATATGTGGTTTAGTATAATTATTTTCATAAAGTTTTGTTTGTTTGTTTAAATTCCTCTTGATTCCCAAGTTCTTTCCAGCAAGCTAGAAAAGCGAAAAAAAATCTCTAGGAAAATGATCCATTCAGGTTGCAAAAGGTGTTGTGAGATTCATTAGATCTACCATACCTTTAGAGAAGCTCATGGTAAAACCTTCTCTAACTTCCACAGAACATGATCAGGTCCTCAGTCTGTATTGCATTATGCTCAAGTAGCCTTTGGTCACCAAATTCATGTGTCTGCCCATCCTGACCACCACAATTCCACTTTTTAAACCACAGTGAGACAGAGAAAATTTTTGAAAACTCTATTTTCTTTTCAAGTGTTGTGTTCTTTCAGAGCCAAGCTGGGAATGCCACAGTTCTTGAGCATAGAAGCACAGAGCCTGCTGCGAGCCCTCTTCAAAAGGAACCCCTCTAACAGATTAGGTACGTATGTGCATTTGATCAAGGAATTTGTTACATGCACTCTGCCTTGTCAGGTGCTGATTGTTTCTCTCTGTGCATCTTCCCTGGTAGTTATCCTCTTCATTATGTGGCATTTTGCATTCCTTCCCAGAGTATAGAGAACCTGGAGCGTTGCTAGAGAAATTTGCAAAGAGCACAGGCAAACCGTTGGAATCTAAGACATGATATTAGCTTATATTTCATTTTTTTTGGTAAAGAGGGAGAGTAAACCATTAATGTTTATGAAGGGTTGAAGATAACCGCCTCGTATGATCATACAAGGATCTGAGAAAGGTATCTTTTTTTATTCCATAAAAGTTATCTGCAAATCTGAGATGGGAAGCAAAATGGAGTAGAATTTGTCTCTCCCATTCTCAAATACATTTCAGTGTTGTTTTGTTCTTTTTGCTGGGAACATTTTCACAGTAGGCTTTCTACTTTATTATCCCAAATGTATTACCTCTTTATGTACTAATGTGTTTTCACCCTTTGTTAATAATCATATTTAAATTGTGGTAATCTAGAAGGATGTATGGGATTACGTACTTTATGACATCTGTATCTTTGTTTGGGAGTTTTATTAAGAAATTCATTGGATTTTGTGAAGTCATGGATAATGCCTGGTTCGTGATTTTCATTGCAAATTTGGTCTTTGGTTTTTATGTGGAAAAATAAGAGTTGTAACAAGTGAATGATATGAAGATAATAACACTGTATTGGTTTTCATTTAAAAATCATACCTAGTTCTGTGAAAAATTTTGTAGGTTTCTTTTTTTCGCACAGCTCTCATATTCTGCATTTTGGATGAACAAGGGAAGAATTTGCTTCTAAAGGAAAGGGACGGACCTTTCCTTCATACCTCTGTGTGCATTTTTTGTGACCAGGAGCAGGAATTTAATCCTTCAATTCTGTAAACTTTATTGCAAGAAGCGAGTTGATGGGTCGTATTTAAATATGTGGTTGACTGTCATTGCCATCCATGGGAATTTTGGTGGCTAATAAATACTTGTAGAGAGTGACACAGATTAGTTATATTTTGAGACTTGTGAAAAGCCATTTGCTGTTCTCTCTTGCAACTGTTTATGCTTCTAAGATTATTTCAGATTGGAGACCAAGTTAGAAGCAAAACTCTAAATTACAAATGGCTTGTTCTGAGATGTGGAAGGAGGAAGAGGTGTAAAAGAGGTATCTCTATTTCCTTCTTGCAGTATCCACATTCAAAAAAGTGCTGGAGGTGATGCTGTTGAAGGTCAGCTGCATGGTGGTTTTGATCATCTGCGTAGCAGCCGCAGCATTTTTGGCCAGACAGGTGGCAGAGCACAAAGCCCTTAAGAGCCCACTTCTGTCACCGTCTGCCTGAGTGATGGCTCCTGCAGTTTCTAATAGGCACCCATAGGTGTGCACACACACGTGTGGAAGATGGATGCTCTGCTCTGTGCCTTTGAGCTTCTGTTTGATCTTTTCATGCTCTAGTAGCTCTGTCTCTTGCTTCAGGTGCAGTGTGTGGGCTACTCTAGCCCTCTGCTTTATACTGAACACCATCAGGCAGTCACATTTTAGGTGAAGGAATGTTTTGTGCCTGGCTGCAGCAACTCACTCAGAGACTCCACCTTGTGCAGAGGTCAGACATGGTGGCTCAGCTGATTTCCAGGAAAGCCTGGCTCCTGGAGACAACAACAGTATGGAGCAAGCTGTCTCTTGCTGCAGCCACTGTGGAGAGCAGGAGCTGAGTGTCCTTGGTCCACACAGGGACCAATGGACAACCAGACCTCCTGCAGGGCTGGGCAGGGATAGGGAGACAGTCCCTCAGCACAGTGCTCTGTTCCCACCTCCTCCCCAGGGGACACCCACATGGCCTGCAGAGGAACTGCCCTCCCATAGATTTTACATCTTGGCCTAAATGGTAGCTCCTGTAGTCCAGAATATTGTAGAGATAATAGTGGAAAAACACATTTTCTCAGCAGGTTTCAGCTGCTCTCAGCAACTTGCCTGACATTAGAGAAAATTTGAGTCTTGGGATTTCTAGGTTTCCTCTACATTCTGAAAAATAAGATGTTGCAGCAAATATAAAGTCTTCTGGTTTTTCCCTATCTCTGTCTCTTGGTTTTGTTCTGCTCTGCTTGTTTTGTGGCTTTTCACAAGCTGCTATCCATCCAAAATGAGGCTCCAGTGAAGCCAGTGGGAGTTTCTGGATACTGATCCTTAAATAAAAAGCTACTCGCTAAAATAAGCAGTTACTTAATTGTAGCCGTGACAGTTCTATCCCCCATATTGTATCCCTTTTAATAATGAGAATTTGTTAAGGGTCAAGGTTTTAAACCTGAGGTTTATTGAAATACTGGAAAGGTTTGGAGAAAAGAAGGTATTATTTATAACACAAACATCCAAGGAAATAAAATGTAAGAGTAGCAGAAAAATAGATCTTAACATTTCAGGGATAGCAGTGGAAAGCTTCTGAAGGCTCTCTCTGCTTTTATTGATTGAGAATCAACAGAAAGGACGATGAAAACAGACTTGTTGATAATGAAAGGAGTACTTAAATGGTTGGCCTAAATACTGAACAGAAGCCAATAGATAAAAGGACTGCTTCAACTTGGTGGATTTTAGCTTTTTCTGGGGAAGGAATAATAGTCTAAAGTTAAAAGTAGGCTTAGATATCCTGTTTTGAAAAATCTTCAGAAAATTAGTGAAGTGTGCTAAAATAAATGAACTAGGTTATGAATCAAACACTTGGGTTTAGCCATTTTCTCGGAAGTTTGCAAATCTGGAATGTGTTTGTATTTAGTTCCAAAGTGTTTTTAACATTGGCAAGATGAAAGATGCTGAGCTTTGAAATTCTTTTTGTTTGTGATTACCATCTTGCTCTTCGACATTTGATTTTGATGTCTTAACAAATGGAAGCAAAGATTGATCGTGTATTCTAAAATTTTACTTTGAAACCTCCTGGTTTTTAATGGAAAAAATATTAGAGTTGAAAGGAGATACTCAGAAAAGGCAGAGAGAGAATGTAGTAATCCAGTTTACCTGATTCTGTTTTTAAGTCTGGTGCCCATATTAATGCTTTAGAACAAATTTTTAAGGAATGGAAAGTCATTCTTCCTTTGTCACCCCTTGTTATGGGCACTGTCTGTTCTTTTCTGAGCCTATTCATTTTGCTGTACAAATAGTCTGTATAGTACGGTTTTGGTAGTATCATTTTGATTAAGTAGAACAAATTACAGATTGTGGACAAGGATAATTTTAAATTCTTAAAAGAAACTAACTGGAATATCCAGGCAAACAAGGAATAAGCATTTTGGAAAGGAAATTGTGCGATAGAGGTGTTAGTTCATTACATTCCCAGGAACTTCTTACTTGCCCTTAGACCTGGATCTGCTCAGGTAGTTAAATGAATGTGAAGAGCATTTCAGGAACTCCCTACACTGCTGAGTACTGTAAAGCTTCCAGAGTCCTTATAATTGAGAAGCTTGGCCAAGAAAGTATAGAGTAAAAGCATGTGCCAGTAGATTCAGGGTAAAAGCTAAATGAATAACTGCTATTTCCTTAATCTGTATTCTCAGTGAAGACACATTCTGCTTTGGCATGTAGAAAAATTTGGGTATCAATTTTATAAGATTCACCTTAGTCAGAGTGACTGTACATCTTGCTTGTAAACCTTAGGAATGTGTTTAAAAAAACTAATGCCCTAAAAAGATTCTGAAGCTCTGGAAACACTAAAATTTTATATCTGAAGCTAAAAATCTGGAAACTTTTTCTGCTGATTTTGAATATCCAAATAATTGACTTTGACATTTCATAGGTCTTCCTTTTTACCTTAACATATTTCAAGAATCACATTGCCCATAAGGATTCAATAATCAAAACCAATTACAAACAAAACATTCTACTGTTACTTCTTGCAGACACTTTTATTACAAGCATAAAACCATCTTAGATAACCCAGTTCTTGCTTATTAACATGAGGCTGCTTTTATATAAATCCTTGCACTCTATAAAGTGTTTAAACTGGCAATTTGATCTCAAAACATTATTTATTTCCTCAGACCCTCGTGGGACTAGATGGCATGTGGAAATATTTGCAGGCAATATGTTTGATTGTGCTGATTCTTCTTTACAGATAGGTTTGAATACTAAATTGAAGTTAAAGTGAAGTTAAAAAACCAGCCAGGAACTTAGAGAAGAGTGAAAGGTTTATGATCATGTGGAGTGCCATCATCTGCTGTACTTCAGCAGTCTGCTAAATATTCGTCACTATGCCAAGAAATGTCCATGCCCATGAAACAGGACTTCCATGAAGCACTCCTGGGCTTCTCTTTTCTCCACGAAAGCAGATCTCTTTCCAGTACCACCATAAATTTGCACATGGTAGATGAATGGCTGAAATGTGCTGAGCAAATCCAGAGAGACTCCACCATAAGCACTGGTGCCTGACGTCTCTCATGCATTTCTGCAGTAGAGTCATGGTTGCCCCTTGACCTCCCAGAGCTGTCTCTGGCTGAGGAGAAGAAAACCAGGCCACACACTGCTGCCTGCAGTGACAGCACATGGCCTGAGAGAGCTGGGGGTTATGGCACCGGGTCTCGTGGCAGTGAAGATCAGGAAACAAAAACTGCAGGAAGCGATAAATCTTCTCTGTGGTGTAAAATCAGCTGCTCAGAATTTTAAGTCCTTCACTCCTAGCAAAATCAGGCTATTACTGCCCTAAATCTCTTTACTACATTAAACTAGCCAGAGACCAAATCAAACTCTGGCACTCTTAATAACATATTCTCTCTGTGCCAGAGCTCTGAGGTGGCCCCACGTTGGAAATCCTAATTTTTTCAAACAGATGCCTGTGTCAGCTGCATGCTGTATTCCATACAGCACACTTCAGACCTCCACTAATAGAAGCAGTTATTTGTGGTTTTTTTACCTTGGTTCTGATTTCCATGTTTTTGTGGAAAAAAAGAACAGTAGTAAAAAGTTGGACTTTCAAATGGATCATCTGAAAAAGGTGGGTCATTCCCATCACAAAACAATATATCCATAAGCCTACAAAAGAAGGAAAAGGGAAACAGTGGGGAAAGGACAGAGATTGTGTGCATCAGCAGCTACCCTCAGTCTAGGGAGTGCTACTGGTAGCTTACAATGTGTGTAGCATTTATCCCAGTCCTTCTAAATCAGTTTGGCACTTGAGTTTCATCCTTATGTAGTAAAGCGCAACTATTGCACATTACAAAGTTTCCCATCACAGCTACTGAGCACAAGACATTTTTCACAGATATTTCTCTGAGGAGTTGCTTAATGTAATTCTCTTCGCAGTAACTGTTTGTTTCACGTTTCTGTTGGCATTGCTAAAATCAGAATGAATCTGCCAAGGGTATCTCAGACAGCCTTTAGACTGTGAATTTTAAAAACATGCTGAGGAAGGCATAGAACAAGTCTTATTACTATCTAAGTCTTAGTACTTTCTTGTTCAGTACCCAAGGGCCATAAACCACTGCCTAGTGAAGAGTAAAAATAGACTAAGCATATGTCATACTTCACCCAGATTCTCTCTCAGTCTGCATCTGCTTTAAGCTCAAGCAAGAGATTTCCTGAACCTCTTGTGGTTTGTTGATGAAGTAATCTTCAACACATTTCATTTTAACATCCTTTTCTGGTCTCTCCCTGAACTCGTATAAATATTTTGCATCCACATCATCTTTTCCAAGGCATTCTGTGTCAAACAACTACCTTTTGCCTGAGGAAAAACCAGTTTGCTCTGAATCTGATTTCTGCTAGCATCATTTAATGACCTATATTCTTGTACTGGAAAAGATGTGGAAGATTTAATCCCTATACCCTTATTTCAAATAATCATGATCTCTATCATGTACCCCCTCAGTCTGTTTCCAGGTTTAGAAATCATTCATTCCATTCTATTCCTTGTTACCCTTCTTTGATTTTTCCTACCTTTAATAAATATACACTTTTATAGGCGGGGGGGTCAACTGCGTTCTATACTCAGGCTGTAGGTATACAACAGAATTATATAGTGACAATGTAATTATGTTGTCCCTTTTGTCCTCTTTTATCTTTCTGAGATTTGATTTCATCTTGTGTTTCCCTAGAACTGTTCACCACAACCCAAAGACCTCACCCCTGAGGAGGGATTATCACCTCTGAGCACAACATTTTATATGACAGGCTAGGGTTGTGTATCCTCATGTGTGTCACATTTGTCTATACTGTAAGATTACCAGGATGGGGAATTAATCAGAACATTCCTCTTGCATTATTATCCAGCAGGCCTGATAGACAATCCTGAATTTATTTTCACAAAGTGTTTGCTTTTTGTATCTATTCATCAGTGAATTAAGCAGGCTGTGGTAAGCTGCTCTTGATCAGTGCATTTTGGCAAACATTGGTTGTCTTGTACACAAGAAGAGCAGATGTCACATTTTACAAAAGCTTGAGATGACAAGACCTTTCCAAAGCTGCTTGTAGCGTTGATCTTCAGGAAGCACAAATAGTACATATAAAAAGCTGAGTCCTCTGAGCTGCTAAGTGCGTTTTGCAAGGTACTTATGAATCTCAAGTCTTTTGGGGATTGAGGATGCTCAACATCCTTGTAAAGAAGTTATGGCAGTTTAAATGGTTATGACAGTTGCACTGTTCAGGATTTCTTGACTAGAAGAAATGTTTAGCTGGTGACTTTGACTTTCTTAGAATAAAAGAGAGGAGGAGGAAGGTCAGAGAAGAGATGTCATGCAGCACTCTTCTAAGAATGTCTTCATTTTGATTCTTTCATTCTCTTATCAGGTGCTGGACTTGATGGAGTGGAAGAAATTAAACGTCACCCTTTCTTTGTTACTATAGACTGGAACGTAAGTGGACTGACATTTTAATTGTTTATTATTGTTAGTATTTTTCTTAGCTAAATTTTTGGATACAAACTGCCATGCTTAGAAAACAGCTGAAGTGAACTCTAACATAGAGAACCCAGGAGCTAGAGCCTTTTGAGTGGGTACCAGTGTCTCTTGCATACACATTTGGCAGTGTTAGGTTTACAGTTGGACTCAATGGTCATAAAGGTCTTTTCCAACCTAAATGATTCTGTGATTCTATATATATGTTTGCTCTCAGAGCCATAAATGAAAGAAACAGAAAGCTGCTTTCAGCATTACCAATTTTTTCTAACTGCTTGTCTCTAGTTTGTCTGATGGTCTGGCTTATCATGGTACTACCTGAGGCTATTTGTAGTGTTCTGCAGAACAATTTCCACGTTCAACTCTAATATGCTTGATGTATTGATTGTGGGAGCTGGACTAGAGTGAAAATGAGCAGCTTTAAATGAAAGAATTCCTGTAATTTTTCAATTACAAAAGAAAATACAGCCAAAGGACTGAGCTTGGAAGAGATGCTCCAGAGGGAAGTACTCTAATGCTCTAGGTCCCTCTTTCTGCTTTTACGTTCCATATTGAAATACTCGTCCCTTTTCGCTGGATTAGGCAAACTGGACTAAATGTTGGGTTTATTCTTTCCAAATATCAGGGACCTCCAGGAATCCTTTTCTCTCTTGGAATTCCTCAGAACAGCCCCAGGT
>WEIS01075832.1:659-12408 GCA_013389965.1 Todus mexicanus | reverse complement strand
GAGTTATATTGGTCTCCTATATAGACCATTACACTTGAATTTAAATATGTAATTATATGTACATATGATTTATATTGAAATATATATGAATATATAATAAATTAATATTTTCTCTATAATTCATGTTATATGTGTAATATGTAATTGCAAATGTTCCTTTTTATTCCTTTGTGGCACCTTGGCCAATATCAAGATAGTAATTGCGTAAGGCCCCAGAAGGGTCTTCTATATAGAAGACTAGTATGTTCTACTCTTCTAATTAGGCTCCTGTCAAAAATGCTGGCCTGAAACTCTGTCCTGGTACTTACTTCTTTGCTGTGTGTTCACATAATTACTCATCAGTGCCTGAAGGAAAAGTAAAATAATTAAAAAGAAGTTTCTTAGGATGAGTCTTCTCTTTCTTGGTGCGTTCCTCTCCTGCACAATGCTCAGGACTCTGCTGACCTGTTCAAGAAAATAATCTGAAAGGCCAACCATATTTCTGTCAACCAAGTGGTTTCTTGCAGTTTCCTCTCAATGCTCAGGCCATTTCTTAGTATTTCATGCAGAACAAGGTGGGAAAGAGACTTAATGATGAAAGAAATTAATTGTGTTTAAATAATGCATCTGAGACTGGCTTGTGCAAGAAATGTTGTTAATGAGATGTTAAGATGGTAAAACCTAGGGAGTGGTCTTGGTACTTCATAGTGCTTTTAAATAAACTTCCTAAAACTTGCCCTATGAGTCTGTGTTTATTCAAATCAAAGGTCATTAACTGTAATCTGCCAGAGGTCATTTATGCCATCTCTCTGCTCTGAGGTAAAATAACTTAGAAATCTTGCTTCACAAATATTTGTTTGACCTGCTGTTGAAAACTGCTACTGAGAGGGTTTCTACAGTCTCTCCAAATAGCATTAATCTAATTAATGTGTATCCCACCCAGTGCAGGTGCAGGAAGCAACCTATTGCCACTTTTATTTATTTTTTTTTAATTTTACTTTTTATTTTATTTTAACCTTTCTTGATTTTTAAGGTTTTATTATTCTTTATATGTGGGAATTAAACTTCCTCTGTGCTTCTAGACTTTCCTTTTTGTTCTTCTGGTTTTGGTTTGATTTGGTTTAGTTTAGTTTAGTTTTGTTTTTTCTTCTCAATGATTGCATTTTCTGAAATCTCTTATTTTGATTCCTCTTTTCTGCTTCTTTTTAAGTTGTTTAGCTTCTCTTAAATGGTAATCCAAACTAGAAGTTGTTTCCTAACTGAAATCTCAATACATTGTGCACATCTTAACAAATGTAATCATGAAAGGGAGAAAACATTCCTGAAAATTTTATTTTTCTTGGTGAACATGGTTGAATTCATCTGTGTTCCATATAGGCGGGACTTTGCTGTCCTCCTTGTCATTTCCTGTTGTTGTGAATTTAAGAATATTGTTTTGAGTGCAAATACATGCAGGTATCGCACTACTGTGGTGTTTTTCTTAGGGAATGTGGGATGTTTTGCAGTAACAAAAGCTGCAGTGTATATTGTGTGCACATTGACACTGCACAAAACTGCAAGATGTACCAGTGCCGCTGGGAATTTGTGCAGCCTCGTTTGTTGCACTCTACTGCTCTGCTGTTGCAAACGCCTGGATCTCTTCTCCAAACACTGTATTGGTTAGTGGAAATGCTGACAGAGGCAGCGACTGGTGGGGAAGCAAGGGCTTTCCTTCTGACTAGACTGATTTTCCCAGTGCAGCGGAAGTGTGCAGTAGGCCCTGGAAATTGCTGTGAAACCTTGCCAGCTTCCGCCTCTCAATACTGTAGGAAATGGGCCTCTGAATTAAGATTAAAAAATCAGATAAGCATCTTATTGTTACTGGACTCAAGGGTTTCATGGCTGACACCAGCTGCTTGGAGAACGCATGTAGAAGAAGTCAAACAATCATAGAATATCAGGTTGGAAGGGACATTGAGGATCATCTAGTTCAGCCTTTCAAGATAGAGAAATAGAGTCTAAATGAGGTGGCCCAGCATGCTGTCAAGCTGAGTCTTAAAACTATCCAGTGTAGGGAAATCCAACACTTCCCTTGGGAGATTATTCCAATGTCTTAATTGTTCTCATTGTGAAAAACTTTCTTCTGGAGTCCAGTTTGGAGTCTCACCAGGAGTAGTTTGTACCCATTACCCCTGCAGTGGAGTGCTGCAGAAAGTTTAATGGAAAGGATGGTGAGAAAAAAAGGCAGCTCTTCACAGACATAAGATGTGCAGCAAAGGAACTTATGGTTCTGCTATCCGGAGGAGAAGTCGTGAATATGAAACAACAACTCTCTGCATTGCTGCCTTGCCTCTTCTAGTGCTGCGGCCTTGTCCTCCGTGGAGGTGGTTGTTTGCAGAGGTGAAAGCAACCAGGGCTGCCTGACCGCTTTCTTTAGGGTCAGCATTTGTTCATCACATGGTCTTGGTGGGAGCAAGAGGAGGCAGGAGTTGGCGCCCAAGTGTACCTCTCACCTTTCCTGAGAGCCTAATACTGGTACATAAGATGGAACAGAGTGAAAAACAGAACTTTAACTAGAGTTTGGAAAAAAAAAATCTCTGCTGTAGGTAATAATGACCTCTTCCACAGCCTCTCAGCCTGTCAGAAATGCTATGTCCGTGTCTCTGTTTTTGATTAGCAGTTACATAACATCATCCTTGGAAAAGGCTTTATTTCTACATTTCTCCACAACCTGATACAAAAATATCCTATTGTCCTTATAGATGTGGTACAGAAGGGAACATTTGTATCATAGTCTAGTATTTATACAAGCGCGCTTTTTTAATTATTATTTTCTGACTATGCTTTTAAAAAGAAAACTGGCAAACTTGTAGATTAAAAAAGACTGAGGTAAAAGCCTATCTATTCTCAATGTCATTTAAAATCTTGTCTGTCTTTCTGTGCACAGGTGCAACCTCCCTCCTCTATCCAGTGAATACAGCAAGGACGTTGGGTTGAAAACTCAGCTGGTGACTGCAAATCCCAGTATAATTCAGAAAAGGTAGAGAGTATATTATTCCTTTTTTGGTTGGGGCAAACAAAAAGGAAAATGCTTTATCTGTGTTACAGGTATTAGCATATCAGTTATGTTCTTAGTGATCTTCTGATTCTGGAAAAGGGTCTGGGAAAGATGGAATAGGCAATGTTTTGGTGTTAGGTGAAATAATTCAAGATTAAACCACTAATCCTTTTGTCGTAAGCAGGGAAAGTAAGGGAGGCTGGCTTTTACAGTTATTTCTTATACCATACTCCCCTCAGTGCTTCCAGCTCCCTCCCTTTACCATGCACTGGCCACGTGCCAGAGGCGCTTTAGGTGCGCCCAAGCCAGGCACATAGTGAGTGATGGCCCAAACTATTCTGTTGGTCTGGCCAGCTAGCTGCTGCATCCCATGGCTAATGAAGATGCTAATTTGGGTTTCTCCTTGCTTCACCACCTTTGTCTTTACTGTCTTTGTATTATTTGTTTATTATTGACTTACGGGCACAAAAGTTGTTAGGATTGAACTCTTCAGCAGTTCATCTAAACCTCACTTTCTTAGGAAACTGGGACAAATTTTTGTTGTTTATTAGAGTGGGTTGAAATTTTCAAAATGTCAGTAGCTGATGAGAGAGGGGAAGGGCGGGGGAGTGGGAGGAAACTCAGCGCCATCTCTGATTTTGCCTTCCTGAATTTTAATTGCTATGTTGTTTGTTTATCACCCAGAATGAGATAGACTGTTCTCAAGCAGAGCAAGATCTGGTAGAAACCTGCCATATTCACTGAAAAAGACAGAGAAAAGGCATAAACTAAGGGGATGAGCAGAAAATGATTAGGCATAAATAGATGTGTGATGTGGGTACAAGGAGGTGAATGGTTGTGAAAGGAAGCAAAGCAAGGAGATAAAATGAATAATAGAAAGCCAGGTGTTTTAGAAAAAATAAAGGCACAGACTTGGAAGTGGTTGTTTGATGGTATTTAAATGTAATATTTTTCCTCTCTATCAGGAGTTGAAGGATTCTCTAGTTGTGTGTGTGGAAAAGGTGACAGTCTTTGACAGAGTAGAAAAGAGAGGATGAGCAAAAGGAAAATGGAGTAGTAATCAGCTTTAAGGGCTGATTCCAGGCAGGAAATATCTGAATAGGAGAAGGAACAGAAGTGCTTGTGGGATGAGATCAAAACAAACCAAGCAGAACTGGCTGAGGATGGCACCAGATGCTAAGTGAGAAGAAAGAGCTGCTAAGGGCAGTGGACCTCAAGATGAGGAATGTGAAAATCCTGTGGGACATGGATAGCTAATAAGGTTGATTTAAGAAATTGAAATGGCCAGAAAATCCCATAAAGGAAAGAAGATCAGTTTGGCCGTGGCATTTTGGATAAAATGGAGAGGAACAGTGTGAAACATGAAGCTTATGAAGGATTTTACAGTTGTCAAAGCAGACAATTATTAAACTTGTGGATATTTATTTTGCACCCTCCCTTCCATCAAGGCATAGAGTGGAAAGCTCACTGTGCTTAGTATTTTCAAGAGAAGAGGAAAAGGAAAAAGAGTTTCAGTGATGCGGCAGGGAGACTATGGAACTACACTAGAGGGACTGGTGTTATCCAGCAAAAAGGAAAGGAAGAAGTGAGCAGATGGTTGAAGAAGCAGATGGAGAGAGTGAGATGCTGCTTTATGGGAGGAGGATATCACAAGGAGGAGTGAAGGAGGAGGGAAATGGGGAAGAAAAAGGAAGGAAAGAATAGGTGGGGAACAGGAAACAGGATTGTGTTCAGTATCAGTTTTCAAAGTAAGTGGATGATAACTGTGATGCAAGACCTTTGATGAGAAAGTAATGTGGGATGTGTATGGAAATGTATTGATTAGGAGATGTACACCTGGTAACCGAGAATGACACAGAGAACAAGTTCATAGCACTGAAAATTGGCAGAATCGTCTTCTGAGACTTGGAGCTCTTGAGAGATCTGACACTTGGCTTCCTCTGCCTGGTCAGGAAGAGAGGGGTTTTTTTAAAAATAGTAATTTATTGATGTTTCCTGTACGCTGTCCAAACTCATTATTTCACCTCCTGTGTGTTAAGTTGGAGTTGAGAAAAAAAAGTTAAATGCTGGAAGTTAAAATAGAAGAAAAAGATGAGTACTTTGCCAACAAACTACGCAAAGAAGTGTTTTAAAGAATTGAGACTGCCTATAAATCCAGATTTTAATGAATTTCAGAGATGTTCAGGTTGGCGACTGATAGGTATCTGTTTCTAAACTATAAGTTAACTAGCTTCACATAATGGTATTATTCATTATCATGCTTCCCCTCTCCTCTTGTTCTTCCTTCAAGTAGGTTGATACTGATGAGGCTTGACTCCTCAATTATCTCTCAAGCGTGTTACGTCAGATTTAGTGAATTGGTCCTGCAGCACCACTCACGGCTTCTAAAAGATTTATCCTTACCGGATAATTTATGACGAGGCATGTTGGATAGGGCAAAGTTTTCATACCAGCGATGTGGAGGCAGTTTTCTATGTTGTTCTAAAGCAAGAATTATTGCCTTTAGAAAACTAAATTGTTGGCTGTAATTATTGCAGAGTGATAATCTGAGCTACCACTGTTTCCCTGTAGACTTGCAGCCTTAGGGTGGGAGACTCAAGATTTTAATCCAGGAGTACATTTATTTTAGAGATACCTTCTAAACATTGCATTTTACAAGTTTAGAGATCAATTTCCTACTCCATTTTCAGCAGGAAACATGGCTGTGCAGGCAGTACAGTTTTCACTTGTTAAGTACTGTGCTCGGTTCTCATTTGGGTTTGAAAAATGATGAGGAATTTCCTGGTCTAACTTTGCTTCATATAATACATGAGTACTAACAATAGATGTATTATGATAGAGGTTTCTCTGTCTGACTAAGAGGACTCATGATGACTGTCCCAGTTTCTTTTTTTGCCTAAAATATTTCACGGGCCTCTCCCTTCAATTAATATTGGAACTCACAGTCCTTCAACCCTGTGTAAAACTCCTTTTTCCACTTTGTATTGAAAACTTACTTCTCTGTCAAACCTGGGTTTGAGGTTGCAGTTGAGGTTGAAATATTGCATAAAACTGCTTCTGGGGCCACTGTGACCTCTCCCACCCTCTACTGCCACATATTGCCAAGGGACTGCAAAAAAGTTGGTATCTTTGATGTTTCCAGTTCATTCCCCTACCACTCTCGTCAGGTTGGCCTTATCTGTAGGGAACTGCTTTGTAGGCAGCAGATTATTCTATATTTATCCTGGTTTTTATTTTCTTTCCATAAGTAGCTGGTGTAAGGTCCTACTAAGAAAGAGGCAGTGCAGTAGCAATACCTGTTCAGAGACTCTGGAAAAAATCATCACAGTTATGTCATTTACAGTGATCATTTCTGTATTCTGAACACTTGTTTACAGCTTTGGAGAGGGACTAGTCAGTGGATCTCACGTGAACATAAAAATGCATATTTTTGACTGATGGCATAAGATTTTTGACTAAGAAATGCAAAGAGTTGCTATTTGGAATATGGATATTAATTGTTTTTGAAATCACTGTCTCTGGGCTGTTTATAAGAAGCAAATTCTAACAATTTCTTACCATCTTCAGCAGCTCTTGCAAGTGTCATGTAGTAAATAATACTCTTACCTTTCCTATAAATTTTTAATTAAATCTGCAAATAAATGCTGTTTGCAGCAGTCTTCCTTTGTAGACACCATATCTGCTTACTCTGTTTAACCCATACACACATATGTCATTGTTAATGTGGATATAACAGGCCAAATAGATGGTTTCCCAGCATTCGGTAAATTTCAGATTGACTGGTGTCTGTTGGTGTTTTGTCCATGTGCTGTGCGAGTGTTTCTGACCTGTGTAGAAATACTTTCATAAGAAAACGCCACGATGACTATGGCAGCTTTCATTGTTTGCCATAATTCAACATTGGTGTAAGCAATAGAATCCCCCAAGGTGTGTGACACACATCTCCCCACTCTGTGAGACGTAATCCGATAATTGGTTGAATTGTGTGAAGCTTTTCGCCCTTCTCCTTTCAGGTTGCTGTATTGTCTCAACATCGATGGTGCTGGAAGGAAGACATTGCTCTCGGGGGAGAGCAGGCAGCTGTGCAGCTGCTCTAGGAGCTGTGCTGCCCTCAGCTTGAGGAGCAGATGGCGAAGGGGGACTCGGGGTTGCTGCCCTCACAACCCCTGCTGTATGATTAATAATTAGATCTGCTGCTTTCCCTAGAGAAACCCCTTCTTATCTCCTTCTTGCCCCTAAAGGGAGAGCTCTGACTCTACTATGACCTGAGCCCTCCATGCTGGAGAGCACATCAGTCGATGGCAGGGGCAGAGTGTGGACTGATGCTGCTGGTCTAAAGGGAGAAGGAAAGGGTGAGGGAGAGGGAAAGGGTAAGGGAGGGGGTAGAGAGAGGTGCCCTTCCCCACCTCCGTCTCTCCTCTACAGCTACTTTGGTGCTGTGCCGGTCCCCGAGAGCAGGAGCTTTGTGTGCATGGAAGTTGCAGAGCCAAGGCTCTGAGGTAGAGCTGTGCTGCCCCTTTCCACTCATCGTGTAAACCCACTTGGATGTGGATCAGGTAATTCCTCTGTGTGTTTAAGGCTTTGGAAGTTGCCATAATTAGATTCATTATGAAAATTTCAGTGAAATACCTGTGCTGTCAGGTGAGGATGTAGGTGATCCATGTTTCTGCTACTACAGCGTTTCCGTACCCCATTGCTTTGAATACAGAAATAAGGGAAGAGTTAGTTGATGTGGTATCAATCTTCATTCTTTGAAATGTGGATATTTTTATTTAAGTCTTTATAGTGGAGTGTCTTAACAGCGTATAACATTACCAGTGGAAATGGTCTGACTGAAACATGGATAACTCGATTTAGCATCAACCAGTACACTTTGTGGCTTAGTATGAACTTCCATCACTGAATGTAAACTTCTTTTTTCTTCAGTAAATTAATTCACTTTTATGATCTCTGTGATGTTTAATAAAGTTTTTGCTGCATCCAGTTCCTGCAGTAAAGTGAGATGAAGGAATGAGACTAAAAGCTAATAAAGGCAATGGTTCTGCCTCTGAGTTTTCAAATGTCAGTTAAATATCGCTGTTGTTTATTAGATTCCCACAAAATTTGAGTGGGATTAAATTTGCTTCCCAGTTCTCCCTGCATCTTAGAGCCAACTAATAATCTTTCCTGGATTCAATCCTGAAGACATCTTTGAATCCAGTTGACTTAAGCTGTAAGAATAAAAAGATGGAACGGAGGCAACTTTTTAATTTGATAAAAGCTTCCTTCAACTTTCTTTAAACAAATGTACAGTATCAAACTTGTTGTAGGCACTCACGAGAATGGTGCATGGGAATTCCTGTTGACCATATCTCCGTGTAAAAACTATATATTCTGTTCCTAGGTAGCTACATTTTCATTTGTAACTGTGAAAAAAAAAAAAAAAAAGAAAGAAAAAAAAGTTATTGAAGGAAGCCCCCTCTTGCTTGTCTTGTCTTTTCATCAGGAGCCAGGTGTTTCTCTCTGTGAGGAACACCTATTTTTGTTGTCATTTGAACAGAAGAAGAAGTGAAAGTGCAGTGATAGAGAAGACTTGCCAGTGTTACCACCAGGCCAAAGGCAGAGCCAGGGAAAAGAAATCCAGAATTTATGATTGACTTCTGTGTTTTATTAGCTGATGAACAAAAATATGTGAAATTGTAACAAAGCTATGCTGTGATTAGGACAGTTTGATGCTATTATAGCCATGCTTTGACCCTATTTAAATCGATGGCTTTTACTCTCTTACCTGTCCTCTCCTTGATTTGCAGTGTGGACAGGGTTATAACCTGCTTTAAATCAAGAAATGTACACAGAATACTTTTTAAAAATGGTAATCTCTTCTATATTTTCCTCTGCTTTTTACAGATGAGATTTAGATGATTTTTTCCTTTGAAAAGCTGCAGAGTTTGATTGGAAAGTCATAGTTTTCAGTCATCTAGAAATCCTAACCTATGCAGGGAGACTTACGTAGAACAGTCTTTTGCAGTCAAACCAAACATTCTGAAATAATTTAGTTCTTTTGAATTAAACCCCATATGTACAGATCCAGTTTTAACGTAGATCATAGAAGTAGATCAATCACACTTTTTGAAAAGCATCTATCTTCCCTCTACAGATTTAGAACCAATACCAATTAAAGTGGCACTGCAAGCATTAGAGCTAGAAATCAAAGGTATAATGAAAATTTAAATTAAACAGAATGCTACCCAGAAAGTGCAAATGTAATATCCTCCATGTGGGGAGGAATACATGAAAAATTGGGGGAGTAATTGACTAGGTGGCATTTCCGCTGAAAACGAGCATGTGGTGTTAGGTCAGTGACTGAACATGAATAGGCAATGCCCTACTATTTAGATAACAGCAAATGCTGTGTTGGTTTAGCTAAAGAAGTGTAATGCATGAAGAGATATATTTAAGTGCAACTGTGGCTCAGTTGGGGTACTGTGCTTGGTTTTGGAACCATGTGTTTGAAAGAGTCCCAAATCCCAAAGATGGAGTGTCAAGTGCAAAGTGCAGCAAAGAACAGGAAGAGATCTATGAAGCCTAACCTCCAGGAAAAGGGATGTTGGGTCTTGAGATGTCTCAAAATGTACCAGTGCCTTCAAAGATAAATGTCAGTTGCTGTTGGTTGAGATCAAAACAATGTTCTGAAGCTTTTGGGTTGGGAAAATGAGAACTGAGAGGAAAAATTGTATAATCTGGTAGGAGAGAAGAAGGGAGAAGACTGAAGAGAGCTGTAACGGTTTCCTGAGGGTACAGTTAGCTAAAGTGATAGAGGTGAGGACGATACCGCATCAGCAAAAGCAGTTGCTAGATATTAGGAAGTATTTCCCAGAGAACTTCTGTAAAACACTGCATGTTACAGTAATTTAGAGCGCTAATTGGTAACGGGATGAAATGGGAAATCACAAATGAAATTTATAATTTCATGTTTATTAATATAAATGTGATGCTTTATCTTAAACAAAAATAAATAATAGAATCATAGAATACCAGGTTGGAAGGGACATCAAGGATCATCTAGTACAACCTTTCAAGGTAAGCAAATAGAGTCTAAATGAGGTGGCCCAGCACCCTATCAAGCTGTGTCTTAAAACTGTCCAGTGTAGGGGAATTCACCACTTCCCATGGGAGATTATTCCAGTGTCTAATTGTTCTCATGGTGCAAAATTTTCTTCTGGAGTCCAGTTCGGAATCTCCCCAGTAGTAACTTCTACCCACTAACCCTTGTCTTTTCCATGTGGCTCCTGGTAAAAAAGGAGTCTTCATCTTCTCAGTAGCCACCCTTCATGTATTGGTACATGGTAATCAGGTAAATGTTTTATTAGTAATTATTATAAAAGAGAGACAGAAGATACCAGGATTAAAATAATCCACTTGGATTTCTGATTGAAATATCCTCAAATGTAAATTCTAATGTGTGTTTATTGTAGAATTGGAGAGGAATAGGATGCACTATCTTAACATGCACATTTGTATTTCTCCTAATAGTCATAATTATCTCTATTGTGAATGGCATTTTTCATTGTAAATCTTTGCTTTACCAAAATCATCAGTGCTTGTCCATATGCACCGATATTCATTAACACATTGTCTCACACATTTTCATTTTCTAGGCAAGCCATTGCAGGAAGACTTGCTTTTGGGGGTTTGTTAGTTTGTTCCCCTCCTCCACCCTCACCTCCTGGTGTCTTCTCAAGACCACTGTATTGAAGAGTCTGCCAGCAGTATCAAACAGAAAGTCAACCAGCTGTCCAATTTTCCATTATTAGGTTTGTGAAATGAGAAAGCTATTTATGTCCCTGAGCAAATAATGCTTTTAATTAAGGTCATTTTTTTCATCCTTACATTACTGCAGCAGGACTTCATACGAGCGCTTCTAAATCCTACTGTCAGTATCTGGAATAGGTACCCAAGTACCTTGTGTTTAAGTATGTGAGTAATATCTTCAAAGTCAGTGGAACAACTTGTTTTGCCAGATCAAGCAATTTCATGTCTGATGAAGGAACTGAGGTTTTTTAACAGTAAAATCCCCAAAGTTTTTAAAGTGCCTAATCCATGTTTAGGTATGTAATCTTTCTTTGAAGCCTTTGTCTTTAACCCTGATTCTTCTACCATTATCCCATCTCTGTTTAGATACTGATTGGAAAAGAAACACATATTTTCTTTCAAAATGAAGATACAAGGCATCCTGCAATGTGAAAGACCGCAAATAATTAGAATACAGAAAACTACTCCTTCTCTGCCATCTGTCACATTGTGACATTCCCACTTTTTCTTTTGTTCCTGCCTCTAAAGAATAACTTTCACTGCTAGCAGCATCTGCAACTGTGTGATCTCATAAACTTCAAAGAAAGCCTGCAAATTCAGGAGACGGTCACAGGAGTGTAAGAATTCTCCCTGTGGGCTTAGCCACAAGCCAAAAGCTTTAGGTTAAGCGTAGGTGTCAAAGAGGCAGAGAGGTTAATTAGTATCTATTTGTCGTTAAACAGTGAAGGGGATTGCTGGGAATGGCATAGTCTATCTGAGAAGACTGGTAGGTTTTATTCTTCTGATAATCTCTACTAATTTGTGCAGACTTGTGAGATCCTAGTGCTGCTGCTCTCGAGCAGCAGCTGATGACCTGTACAGTAGGTTATTCATCAGTCTTCAGTCTAGGCAGCAAGATAGGTTGGGGAACCGATTGCTAGGCTGGTAGAAGCCTCCTCCTTG
>WEIS01075827.1:4280-17717 GCA_013389965.1 Todus mexicanus | reverse complement strand
GCCCATTGGGGTACCTCTTGTCTCAGAATCTGACGGGCTCAGACACAGACAGACCCATCATCCACAAAAGGTGTCTCTGCTATGTTGAAGATCCTGTTCTGAGCAGAATGGTTCACGTGGCTTCACTTGACTGATAAGAAACCAAATAGCTCTGGTTTTCTAGGTTGAAAGACTTCTCAAGTGAAAATCGTGCTTACAGTCCTGAAAATACATTGCTCAGTGGCAAAAAACCACTCATTTTATTTCATACGAAAACTGTTGGGGAAGCAGGGAAGGAGAAAGGGCAGTCAGAGAAAGTCTATCAATTCTGCTACATGCTGTATTCAGAAGCAGATCTCAAATGAGCCAGCGAGCAAAGATACAGATCTTCCTATCAATGGTCCCCTTACTGCTGAGAACAAACCTTCAACAATCCTATTCCTTATTAAACGGTTCAGGAGATTTGCTCTGAACAGTTTTCACAGCAATCCAGGTCTCTAACAGAGTAGCTATTGTTTCATCAAGTTCTTCTCTGACGTAACGCAGCCACCACAAAACTCACCAAACCCACGTGCAGTTTGGGATGCAACGAATACTTGAGATTGCTCAAAAGGGATTTTTGCAGCTCTCAAGCTTGCAAAGTTATTCCAACGTACTACTTGGAGAACTGCTGCTTCTATGCAAATTTGTTCACCACACAATCACAAAGCATAAAATTGTTTGGGGAGTTCTTGGTAGATTCAATTATTATTATTATTATTATTACATTCAAAGTTAATCCACTTTACCCACATGATTGGGAAAGTTATATTCTAATTTCAATAGAGGTGTTCCAGTGGGAAATTCAGAGGAATCTAGCATATTTTTCAATAAATTCTGAAAAACTGAAGGTGCCTGCTGTTCTGTAGTTAGACCAGTCATAAAATTACTCCTCCTCTTAAGACAGAATTAAATTTTAAAATGCATGTATCATCTCTACACGGCATAAAATGTTTTGATTTTTAGTTCCCAAAATTCATCAAAAGAATTTCGAATTTTGGTAGGGGAAAAAAAAAACACAGCAGAAAGTAAACCAGTTTCACTACTATAAACCGAAGTAAATACATTTCTAAACAGTTTACATTTGCAATTCTCCCAACTAATGAAAAATAACAAGCTAAAACATTTTAGCCTTTCTCAAGAACCTATAAACTACTTTCTCTGAGCTATTTTCTACCGCATTCCAATGTATTCCATAAAGTATTTCAAAACAATAAACCTAAACTATGATCTAGAAGCAACAGACCACTGAGTTTGCAAAGGAGATTAAAATAATTCTTTACCCCCTGAAATTTATAACCATGGATGATGGAAAAGGATGGAGAGGATTGCATGTAGTAGTAACTGCATGAAAAATATAGCTAAGGCTTTCCAGCAAGCATTTTAAACTCTAATAGCCAATTTGCTTAAATGGGATATTAAAACCCCCCCACACACACACAAAAAAAACCACCACAAAACCCCCCAAAAAACCTGAAAACATGGCAAAAGTACATGGGAGTACTTTCAAACCCCACACACAGTGCCTGCTGCTTTGACAGCTTCCCTAGTTCAAAACTCATTTCTAATTATATTGAGTCCCCCATGTAAACCAACCCCAATCTCTTACATTTTTAAACACTCAGCCTACTTTTCCTTGCTCATCTACAGTGACATGATTGTACAGTTTGCATCCTCTTCACCTCTCTCAACACCGATTTAGCTGCAGTTGTTCTCATCTTACCGTTGCTGCAGATTGCAAACCTACACACTCTCCTAAGAAGGGCAGCAGGAAGGTAGAGTCAGCAGCACACCTACTCACCAACACCCAACACAAACGGTGCCGTGCCTTCCTAAGTGGGTCAGATAATCCTTGTGGGTATATCAAGGATAGCCACTCTCCCTGCTCCTTTCCACAAGGACCAGTGGGGCACACGGTGCATGGCTGCTAAAATCTCTGCACTGCCCAGCTCACCAGACATCCTGCACATGAAAGAATTCCTTTGGTTCACACCCGACAATTCTGGCAAGTGCTGGACTTACCCTACGTGTACCACACGGGATGTATGAACAGACAATCCTAAACTCTGCCTTTATTTTTGGAAGGAATGAGGCGCAGGGCACACTTTCAGAGGTGTTTCACAGAGATCTGTTGGCTGTCCTCCCCAAGCAATTTCCAGTCCCTTCCCCATCACATAGGGAGTACAAACCACAGATGTGAGAAAGGAGCTCGTGGTGGCCACCTCTGGAAATAAAGCAGTAGGAAAGAGCTCCTGCCAACAGCCAAATAATTAATCCTACCCTCCATGTGCTTCCGATTCTTCTCAGATGAAAAAGGCTTGGCTCTGGCAGCTGCTATTCACAGAAAGCATAGAGGCTGCAAGCTCACTCTGCCTACTGCAAAGGATGCATTTCAGCTTGCATTGAGCTGCAGATTCAAAGATGGTCCTCCCTTTCTGGTTCATGAAGTGCATGAATATCTGATTAATGCATTATGTGCTGAAGCACATTACAACTACAAAAGCAAACTGGAAGGGTGGATGTTGTTGGTCTTGCTCTACCACTTTCTTAGCCCGTTCCATTTACAGATCTGCCTTATTTTTAATGTTGTACAAAGAAACGCACTTCTCTGTCATCACAGTGAAGATTTTGGTGCCTGCTGACTTAAGCAGGCTATTATTAACTCACTGGAGCAATGGAAACTTCTTATCACAAAGGGATTTTTGACATAGTTAGCCTCAGACAACCCTTCGAGAATCTTAAAAAATAATAATAAAACCAATCCAGGAAGCCTTATGCCCACATTTAAATTATTACAGATCAAAAATATTTCTCTGAATAGCTTGGGTGAGAGGGAAGAGCAAGAGAACATACTAGTGGGCATGTGAAATAGGTGACAGCACCAGCCCACTGCTAAGGATGATGAAATTTCATGTAACTTATCTTTAGACACAGTATAAGTGAAAAACAATTGATTTTTATAATCAAGACTACTACTACTACCACTACTAACATGTCAGCAATCATGCAATCAAAGAAACCCCTGAAACAGATTTGGAACTCTTCTGTAACACACAACACCATTAAAAATATATAGTGGGGTTTTTTTAAATGGCTTTGTATAAGTTATGCAAGTCATCTCAGAGCAGAAAATAGTCCTAGGCTGGTTCCAGGCTAGTATTAAAATACCAGCACTGAACCTGATGACTGGGGGAGATAGAAGTTAGTCATACAACCCCTGCAGTGCCGTCACTTCCCTGTGAGGGGAATATGAGCATTACTCATGGTCAGATTGTGGAGGAGTGATGGGGCACACTGCCCTAACTGCTGTTGCCTGTGTTCTCCCTGCCTGTACACGCGCGCACGCCGAGGTGCCGGTATTTGCGAGCTACAGCAGGGGAAGCAAACCATTCGGTCAACTCTCTACTGTGACTAGAGCTCGAGAGATTAGAACAGAATGGAGAAAGCAGGATGAGCTGGAAGGAAAACAAGCCAAAACAATAATTTGCTATAGGAGAGTTCACCTACTGCAAGAATTACGAAGACTTCAGCATTTTTAAATTTAGCTCACTAACAAAGAGCTGCTGGATTCAGTAACACTTGCATTGCCTGTCAGGACAGAGGACTGGCTCTCCTAACCCAGCTGGCGGGTCCGCTTTTGCCCCAGAGAGCAGGCTGACTTCAGCCCTCAGCCCAGGCCACAAGTAGCCCGACAGCATTCTAGAGACATCCATGTACCTAGACTCTTATCAGGAGATAAAGTTCCCCACTAAAACTATTTAAGTAGTTTCTGTTTACTCTAGAAAAGTGCAAAGAAGGAACTTAACTGGGTTTATTTAGGCAAATGTGAAAGCAGCTAATTACTGCCTGGAATAACATATATGGCTGATTTAGGCACTTTTCAAAATTTCCACCCTCTTTTCGAGGGAAACAAACAGTTGTTTGAGCGACTGTGTCTCATGTTGTTGCTTTCTCCTGAGGCTAGTCTTACATAAAAATTGAGCTTTCCATCACAACCTCATACTGACTGCTGGAATATTCTTTTTTTCCCTTTAGTGTTCAACCATTTTATTCTTATTAGCAGATACTGAGAGTCTCAACTACACTCTTACATCCCTCCTCATGAAAGATTCTTTAAAATATCATAAGCCAGAGTTGTAAAACCTACACAATGCAATGTACTGTGAGAGAGCCTGAAGTCATTCATTTTGTCTCCAAGTTGATAGGGGGGAGAAAAGAAAAAGAAAAAGAATAGGTATCTTTGATGTGAGAATGAACCAATTCAGACACAAACTGAGCAGAAACCTAAGGCATGGGAACGGCCCGCATGGCCATGATCAGGGTGGGAACAAGGGAAGTGGGACATCCCCTCGGGTAGCAGCAAGATACCGGGTGAGCAAAACAGCTGAGTTGATCTAAGCGTGCTGTCAAGGTACATCAAAATAATCCCCCAAAGCACACTTCCTCCAGGCAGCCAGGAAGAGATGACAGACCTGTCACAGAAAAAGAAAAGCATTCTTTTTAAGCACCTGTATCCTGATGTTCAGGAAGGAAAGGAAGCTAAGACGGTATTATTTTATTTCTCAGAGCTGCCAATGAAGCAAGAATATATTGCCTAAGGTGACGTTTTAGGTGAGCAGATACTCTGTTTTTGAGAATAGCATCCATTCTCACCTGGCACTGAGGAGGATTCCTCCTAATTCGTGGTATAATTAAAACCCAACTAACTCCTAATACATAAATTACAAAAGATTTTTCTTGTCCTACATACGAGATCATTACATTTGTCTGGAAAACCCTGAAAAATCCAGTAATGACACCCAGGAGGACAGGCAAAGAGACTAACCTTAGCTGAGCAGTGCTCATTTCTCTCCATCCTCTGTGCAGAGAGAAAAGAGCTGCTCTGAACCCCCCTCAGTCTCTGCTGCGGAAGCCAAGGGACTCACTGCCTAATTAGCTTCTGTGAACAATCCTCCCTCCTCTCTGCAAAGTCTACCTGTATTTTGCTGATCATCTACACGCATGTGACCAGAAAACATTGTTTCTACAACTCCAAACCAGGAGGCAGAAAAGCTTTGGTCTGGCACACCTTCTATACCAGGAAGAAATAGCAGCCCAAAGTTACTGTACCATGTTGTCTGGAAACATACTATGATTATCCTAGTACCAAATATTTCTCTCCTGGGCTACAAAACACCAAGCACAAACAGATGATGCGTTCAAACAACGCCTTGTTTGTTTGCAGCCTCCATCGCGGCAGAATGTTCACCTGTAGCACAAGCTGGCAGCCCAAAGCAGGACACGCATGATGAGTGGTTTCTGACCTCTTTCACTATATAAGCAGCATAAAAGGACCACGTTGTTTCACTGGTGCATTTAAAACCATTACAGGGAATTTCACCGTGAAGAGTCCCCGAGTTCTGCGTACAGAGGTAGGATTTATATGGACAACTGCATGCATGCTGTTTTTCCTGTAGCTGGAAACTTCAAAAATAGTTTTCCCTGTACGATTTTTATTAAAGAAACCAAGATTAAGACAGACCAATTGCTTAAGGAGGCAAAGGCATAAATCCACATCAAGAGTATTTCTGAACTTGGCACAAATTAAAAGGACAAAGGTTAGTTAAGGGGATATTTGTGCTTTTCAATGCCTCTGGTTGCAAAGCCAGTTAATGCCAGTTTAGGAGGTTAATGTCCATCCCAACCTCCACATCTTTGCTCAGCAGCCCTCACGCAGGCCAAGGTAAGTGCTCGCAGGGCTATCCCACAGCCCAGTCTGCAGCCTGACACCCCCCCCCAGCATTCTCACCAGCACAATTAAGGAATCGGCAAACTATACCTCGTGAAACTGGGACGAGTGAGCCTCTTCCCACCAGCTGTGCATCCAGAGGCATTACAACATCAGACAATGCTAAATTCCTAGAAAGTTGTCTAGGATATTTGTCAGCTATGGCGTTGGTGAATCATTACACTCTCCCTAGTGTGAGATTACTACCAGGAGCAGGAATTCCTTCATGACCGTTCAGTCTCTACCTTTTTCGGCCAGTCAACCATGAACTCTTCTAATACCTGCAGCTGCAGCTGAAGTGTTCTTAAATTTGCTTTTTAACAGAATTCTGCAAACTACAGTTTAGACAATGCTGCGGCCAGGGAGCACAGGAGAAACTGGGAAGACTTTGACATTTAAAACATCATTAACTGCACCTACTCTTGTAGGTTAACTGATTTTTATAATTGAAGAGAAAGTTCATTAACAATTCTGTAATTACACAACTGGTATTTTTAGGCTCCAATCATGTGTCACTTAAGCACATGCATAATTTAACCTACCCAGGTGACTGGAGTTATGCCTGACTAAATACTTGCATGATCGCAGCAGCCACAGGGACAGGCTTGGAAAGGCAGCTCAGCTTTTTCAGACCAGCTCTAGCCACAAACCAGTATGCCACATTGAGCTCACTACACCAAGCCAATATCCGTGCCAGTTTAACTGCCTTACATTAGCAAACATCCATCTTTGAACCTGGCCACATACACGGCTGCTGCTGTGAGCTCTACAGGATACATTAGCAGAACGCAGTTTCACCCTCTCCTGCCCCAAAGTTTAGCTTCACGAGAAAGGAATGGAAGTAGCACTAAAATGGAAACAAGCAGCGTGTTAAGAACACGGAGGAGAAAAAAAAATAATAATCCAGCAATATTTTATTATGCAAGACAAGTTACCAGCAGCAGATCATTTGCCAACAGAAGTAACTTGATGGGAGGGCTAAAATTCATCTTGCCGCAGGTCAGTTCACAAAGACAGACCAGAGCACAGTGTATCTGGTAAAAAAAGTTGTATCTGGTAGCTCACACTCAGAAAAGAAGGTCAATAAAACCATCCTCAGTAACCAAGAATTCGGATACAGAAGTATTCGAGCATAGCTACTTTGTGCAGAGGAGATCTGCAGTGCCATTTGGTTCACAGGGTTCTGTGATGGCACAGCTCCATCCACACCCGGTGCCAGGCTGTAAGACTCAGGAAACACTTGTGTAGAGCAGGTGATACACAAGAGTATCCAAACACTCACTGGTATGATGCCATAAGCCAACTCTCAAGCACTTCAGAGCAAGCTTCAAACCAGCTCCACGGCTCACGTCATGTTTGGGGGGGTGCCACCATCCCATTTCCCTAAGCCTCCTGCACATGATGCCACCCTGTCTCATACCAGCACCAGCATTTAGGCAGTCACAAGGAGAGCCAGCTCCGGGAAATGACCGACAAAATAATTAATCTTATAACAACAAGCCAAAAAAAGAAAAAAAAAAGAGAGAGAGAAAGAACAAAAAGTATGTGATCAGATGTTTATTCGATTGGGATCCTTAAAATGGTGACTGAGCACAAAGGGAGGCACACAGGGACGGGTGGGAGCGTGACAGCCAGGGCTTAGATGAGTTTGGACTGGATTACAACCACACCTTTAAGAAGAGTTTTGTCGGATTGGGGAGCGGCTAGTAAAGATGCTGTGCTTCGTATCTGAAATTATTACCCTGCAACACACACATCTGCACCTCAGGCACCCCAGGTCAGTCTTGGGAATTATATTGTAAAGGAATTAACAGTGGAAACACCTGGACTGCTATATAATACTAGTGCCCCAAGTCTGGAATATTTTAAGCAGTAAGTGCTTGTGAAATACAGTATTCCTAACAGAACAACTAGAAATTAATTTGCAGAAGGCATAAGTGTGAATTTATTTATTAAATTTAATTTTTAAATGTCAAGCTCGTCGAGTCCACATTTCACAAAACCCAATTGTTACTTTGCAGTATTAGAAGAAAAAAAAACAACTTAGCAGGTATTAGGGTAAGAACCATCAGCCAGAGACATCTTGCAAAATTCCATGCAGCACAAGAGAGGGGACTACAAAGTGAAAACATCATTGCTGTTCGTCTCTTAGCAAAGGTGACAAGAATTAAGTTGATAAGATTAACAAAAGTACGTCTTTGGGTAGAGGCAAGTGGGAACAAGGCACAGAACAACAAAGGCTGGTGTTCGATTGCAATAACCATTGTGTTAAAACTGACTGAGCTGTAACAGACACTTTCCCAGGCTTTGAGGATTACAGAGTTATATTATGTTGAAAGACTGAACACCTAGATTAAATTAATTTAGAGCTGTAACTGGGAAAGCATTCCCAAGTGTACGGCAGCAAAAATATACTGCAGTAATCACCCAAAAGACAAAAAAAAAAGGCAAAAAATAAAAATCAGTAGACTAGAACTTAATGTAAGTACGTCAATTCTCACAACCTGCAGGTTGGGGTTTTTTTAGATCTCGCAGAGGCAGAATCCAGCGGTGCTGGGATTGATGCACACCAGGCTCTGCGATCCAGGACTAGGAAGTTAAAAACCTGACCAGGCTTCCGCAGACACTGAAATAGCTCCTACGCTCTCCACCTCAGAAAGAGGCCTCCCCAAACTGTTGATAATACCATTACTAGCAGCAAGTCTGGATATTGATGAGATTCACATGTGCATCATTTTCAGATGTAGACAAATTATATGCCCACATCTACTCTTTGAAACAGTCCATAAGCCAGCTGCACGCTCTAGAAAACACACGATGTGCATTTAAACAAAATAAGAACTTCATGTTGGACTGTTTCTGAATGTAAATTAGTGATATCCACAGACAGGTTGAAGATGAAGTAGTAATAAAGCTTTGGGTTTACAGTTGCTGTTTCTGAATTTGGATGGTCTTCTGAAAACAACAGTTGTCAAACTACACATACCAGAGTACCAACTTCGTTACTAAATCAGCCTGTAAAATTCCAATTTTGCAGCTGTGGAAAATCAAGAGATAGGCTAGCGCGCACACGACACGCCGTCCTCCTTCAGCTGAAATCAAATGGAATAAAGATGGGTTGGGATACACTAGCTCAGCAACTGCACATCTGCCATACACAAAGTTTTCAAACATTTCAGAAAATCTGACAATAGAGAATGCGTGAAATAGCTTGAATTTGAATGTTTGTAAGAGTCTTTAGGGAAAAAAATTATATTGCTCTTCGTAACATAAGTATTAAATAATCTATAACTTGATGCAATTTGATTTAAAAAAAAACAAAACCAAAACCAAACACAGATATTCCCAGAATTAAGGTTTCATCCAAGCCTACCACCTCAGTAACATCTGAACTTTGATTTAGTTAATGGAGGGAAAAGAAAGCACAAATTATAAGCCAAGTTCAATCCGTTCTAATGCACTCTCGGTGTGTTACCACGCTTCAAAATCTCCTTGGCAATCAACGGCTACATTTATCTTGGAGACTATTCCTGAAACATCCTCATACCATATGTTGTCAAAACATTTTCCCCAGTTAAATATTCTAGTCCTTTCACAAGGCAGCTTTTCCCAACTCTCAGCACCACAGTCAGCACCAAAGTTATTTTTCTCCCTGTGTTTCCCATACACTTAGAACACTTTTCATCCAATTCTTGGGAAGGAGAAAAGAAGGATACAGTTAAGGATAACAACATTATTTATCCCGGTTTCTCTCATGTTTTGTATTTCATTAACCCATCAGGAGTTCACTGGCCTTTCCTTCTCAGAAAGAAGAGAGGGGTAAGAAACTTCTGCCCACCTAACTGCAGTTAGACAACCTGTGTTGTCCCTACTTCCATGCAAGAATCATCGCGGATGGGGAAAAAAAAAACCCAAAACAAACTCAAGCTCTACTCTGGCTCCAGAAAAGCTGGTAAGGAAAGCGGCTCACACCCCTGCTTTAAAACACTTCATACTCTCTTTCGTGCTATGCAAAATATGGGTGTAAAGAAAGCTGAAAAAACCTCACCGCTCCTCAAAAAAAACCCAAAAAACCCCCAACACATTCCTTCCATCAGTGCAAGAGCTGTGATGGGGACTGGTCTCTGACACACTGCTGCTCCTGGGCTCTGCGGTCCCATCGAGCTGGATGCAGCGGCTCAGCGTGCCAGGCGACGCCACCGTACGGACTGGCTGCTACCAGAAAGACGAGTCTCCTCCTGCGCATCCCACCTCCTCTCTCGCGCAGCAGCGCTGAGGGCCGGCTAATCCTGAGCCCAGCCAGGTCAGGAAGCGAAGCTTGCCAATACAAAGATTTGGGGGGTTTACTTTTTCTGCTCTTCTGTGAGATTAGCTTTCTATTGCTTGAAATACAAAACCACCTGCAATTCAAGGAAAATAAAAGTTTAAGCTGAAAGTAATAAAAATAACAGAAACTAAGGAGTGGGTAGGTCATTTCCAGTAGAGTTTGCATCATGACATGTTAACATGACACCATCACCTGCACCTTCTCAGTACGTGAGCTAACAGGATTAAATCAAATAAAGGACACTGACAAGACTGCAGAGAATACAAGACAGGAAAAAGAAGGTTTCAGTCCAGGAAACTTGAATAAAGCACCCAACAAACTTTGTCCAAGATTTACCACAGGTCAAGTCAGTATCACTGACTAATTTTCGTAGAAATAATGAAGTATATAGACTCATTCATCAGAGGTCACCACTACTTGTCAGTATCAGAGGCAAGAAATGAAATTATCTTTAATAATAATCATATTTTATCCAAATACATATAGAGTGAGATTATTCAGTAATTTATCTGCCGAAAAGCCAGCTGCCAGAATTTCAGCCTTTGAAGCTAAAATGCACCAAGACAAAATTCTTTACATTAGGAACGAGAAACACGACCTCAAAGACAAAACTTCAATTCTGGAAAACACACACGTTGATTTTACTGCCAGTTACTTTTTCAGCAAATTAACATGGCATGCAAATACTGCAGCCAAAGTAGACACAGTTAAAGGAAATGAAGGATTCCAAAAGAAATAAATACCTGTTAAAAAGACAAAGATACATTTTTCAGGCTAAGTATATTGGCATGAGAAGTATCATTTCATTGTCTTGATTTTTCAAAGTAGAATCCGTAAAACCCACCCTCAAGTCTTTAAAGACTGGAACTTCAAAATTTGGGCTTGCTTCAGACAACACGCTGAGAGCATCAGAAGCTTAGTAAGAGTGTCACTGCTAACACAGCTGTGTATTAAACTCCTGATCAGGCCAATCAGTGGCTTTCTGAGGAAGAAAACTGAACTCGCTACGCAAAATCCCATCAGGCACACAAAATGAAGACTATAAAAGCATCTCCCTCCCTTCACACACACTTTTTGACAAGTCCTCTTAGGACCTTGTTTGCAAGATTACTGGTGTAAAACCAACAAATCAATATGGCCAAGCCCTGTTGTGGCAGCATCAATTATTTAAGCTCAAAACCAACATTGGTTTGTTTGGAAAATCCTCATGTCTCACGACTGTCCAGAAGGAGTTAACAGTTAATAGAAACGCACCTTATGAAGGGACACTCATGAAGGAGAGGCAGGAAAAGTTTGGGTGTTGGTGCAAAACTTCCAGGAAGGGGAAGCGCAGCAAGTGGTAAAGATAACTATGAGAAAAAGAGGGGAGTTTGGATGCTGCGTCTATCACCAGCAGAGCAGAGAATGTAGGGCTGATGTGATAAGAGGAAAAGGTAAGGCAGTAAGACTAGAGGAGCCTCGAGGGATTAGAAAAGAAGCGAAGGTTTACAACACAATAGAATCTCTCTCTCTCAGATAATCCACGTGGGGAGGTAGACGACCTGATAGAGTATCTGTAAAGATCAGCGAGATAACTGTTAAATGCAAGGTGATGTTTCAAGGTGCCTTTGTATGACAGGTGAAAATCACCCTTCCACTCCTGAGCTCGAGCAAGCAAAAAAAAAAATCAAAGTAAACCATCAGGAAACTAAGGTACAAACAGTCCAAAGCCAGCCTAAACAGTTCCACAAGCACAAAGCTACTTCCCCCCACCTTAAACAGCAAAGTCAAGAACGGCCTCATACCAGAAGGTATGAAGGATGATCTAGCAGACACTTATCTCACCCACACAGACACGTTAGAAAAAAAAAAGACTGAACTGCCGGAATTGCCACACTGAACGACTCACTCTTCAGAATAATTCCTGATTTCATGTTGGACACTGTCCAGCAATTCTTCACAATTGCTAAACGTTCATGGAGCAGCAGGGAAATTTTTAGCAAAAAAGAAGTTGCATAAACTGTCCTGTATTCAGCTCAGGCAAAACACCTGTTAAAAAGCGGTTTCAAAACGTTTGATATGGGAAGTATAAAACATTGCCAACATGTTACGCTGTGAGAAAAACTGCTGAGCCACAACCACTTTACAAATCTGTAATGGCTAAAACCAATCTGTACATTTCTAGGCTACTCAGCACCAACACCAGAACTAAACTAAAAACGAAAATACAAAACCAAACCGAACAAACACAAAACACACAAACAAGACACAAAACCAAAAAGAAAAAACCCACTTCAGTTGAGAAGAGCAAGTATCACACAAGGGGGAGATGCCAAGTACTCTTTCGAGTCAGAACGGAAGGTTGCACCTTCAGCTTCTTCCTAGAATAGTGCTGGATTTGCAGATTCTAGAAAAAGACAGCCCACATTTCCACACAGTTCACAGATACAGTCAGAAACGGAAGGTTCACGGGTATGAATCCCTGCGGTTTTGAACTACACGGTGTGTCAAAAGAACACCTTTATTCAAAATGAAATTTAGCATCTGACCAGAAGTTCAGGCAGACCGTAGAAATCCACAGATCTAGACTCGACTTCGGAAGCGCTTCCTCACAGAAAGGAGGATAAAACACTGGAATGGGCTGCCCAGGGAGGTGGTGGAGTCACCGTCCCTGGAGGTGTTTAAGGCCAGACTGGATGCCACACTTAGTGGCAGGGTTTAGCTGAGTGGTGGTGGTAGGTCATAGGCTGGACTCGATGATCTCAGAGGTCTTTTCCAGCCTTAACTATTCTATGATTCTCGCAATTATTTCAAAGCACTTGATGCTATGGTTCTCTCTAAATTCCGTAAATGTCAATTAAATGTATAAAGAACCGATCAGCAGCCAGAAGAAAGAGCTGGAATTAAAACTGTGCTTTCTTCGTAGAAGTGCAGGCACCTCTCCGCCAGGGTTTCCTACATCCCTATGTACACGACAACGTGTAGCATCTGTAAACATTATAAACGGGTGGAAAGCTCAAAAGGGACGAGTAGCTGTATCCCAGAGAATTCCGTGGCCCACCGTGTGAACTCTGGCGTTAGACAAAGCCACGGGGAAGGGCGACGGCCGCGCTCAAAGAGCACGGAGCGAAAGGGCTCGTTTGTGGGCAGCAGGGCCGGGCGGCAGGAGGAGGATGGCAAGAAGAGGATGGCAGGAGGGGGGCGGCAGGAGAGGGGCGGCAAGAGGAGGGCAGCCGCGGGGAAGCTCCATGGGCGCAGCCGGGCAGCGCTGGCGGCCCCGGGCACGGCGCTCGGAGGCTCCAGACACGCCGGGCGGCGGCCGCAGCCTCGCCCCGGCTGCTCGCTC
>WEIS01075826.1:0-12793 GCA_013389965.1 Todus mexicanus | reverse complement strand
GCATGTGAAGTACCCAATAAACCAGGAGGTGACTTTTGTCATGCTAGGGAAAACATTAGCTATATTTAGACAGTTTGAATGCACTAGGTAGCGCCACCCAACCATTGCCACCTAGGTGTAATGGTGCGCACATCCCATCTGGGAGGTCAAGGTCTGAGATGACTCACATGTGCTAGGCCATTGTTGTTTCCATTCAAACTGGATGGATACTGAGACTGCAGCTTATTGACAAAAGCTTGCCCTGCTGTTAGTCAGGGAACCAAGTTCCCTAGAGAACTTACAAACTATAAATCAGTTTATAACAGCCTACCTGCTGCTTACATGAGTTTTAGACCTCTTTATTCAGGTCAGTATGTTCCAGTGTTTTATTTTACATAGTTCGGTTGATTTTGTGATACAGACGCACACACCTCCCTCCCTAGAAAAAGCAAAATACTATAGAAGGAAGAGGCTTTTTTCCCTTAATTTCATGGGAACCCCCACAGCTTCCAGTTCCCAAAACACAATGAGAGTTCAACATTGCCATTGTTGTGTGTTAATGTTCTTGATGGAGTGTAAATCCCAAGAGAGTAAATTCTCCTGTTCATAGGGGAACCTGGAATAGTGGTGGAAATTGCAGCTTTTTTTTTTTGTTTCATTCACCAACCTGCCCATACTATGGTAACTGCTGGAAAGGATCTTTCCTATTTTTGCAGTATCTTTCCTGTTGGTGTTACAATAATAATGGTGAAGCCTTTTCCATCAGTGTTGAGTTCCATTCCCAGTGATGAGGGACATAATTTGATACAGTCGTAATAAGACACAGCCCTTTGCCACTTCAAAAGATAGATCATTATTCTCAACCTTGTAGCTTTGATCTTCTTACCCCCTGTATACACAGAAACCAAACATGTATTTCACGTGACAGACATCAAACTAAAAAATCTTGCAGTGGATTTGTCCCCTGCTGGGACTTGTCCACATATGATGCTAACATTCAACTTGTGTTGTCAAATATGAGGAGAGACTTTCTTAACTTAAAGTGTTGGCTTATCTGTTTGTAGTCTTTGCTTTAAGTTTTGTTGATGACTCAGATGTTATTCCTTTACTGGTGAAATCTGCATGCAGTTTAAAGGGGTACATGCAGTGATAATTTGTCAGAAATTAAGCTATAATTTGTTTATTTGTAGATCAAAAAGACTTGACTACTTTTAGATGAGATTGAGTTTCAAGAGGGCAGAGTTTCATTATGAGGAACTTGAAAAGGCAGTAATTCTAAATCTGCATAAATGGTAGAAACACTAATCAAATGATTTCAGTTATTGACAATGGCGATATACCAATTAACTCAAATTTAGTTCTCTTTCCCAAATTCTTCAACATTTTAAAAAGAGAAAAATAAATCACAAAGTTAAGTAGCTCATTCTTAAGTCTCATGCTAAATGTTTTATTTTCAGGTAATAGTATTAATCAGTTATTAATTTAAAAAAATAGATTTCAGCCTGGGAATGACTGTTTTCTAGCCTGGATTGGCAACAATATGATCAGACAAGTAACATTTATGTAAAACACAGGAAGTTCACTCTCTTCAATAAGCACATAGACTGAGATGATCTTAATGTGTTTTGAAATAGCCCTGTTCAAGACAGCAGAGTGGTAGCAATGTAAAACTAATGCAATTCAAAGTGTTCAGACCTTAGCTACCTTCTAAAAGCTGGTGAGGATTTCTCTCTTTCATCCCCTGCTCCTGCAATCTTTTCTTCAGGTAAGCACAGTATTAGTCACACGTGAGGCCACTGAGACTACCTGAGTGACTGAATGACATCATACCCATAGTAGCTGTTTGAAGTTATGCTTCCTAGCTCTGTATCACCTTCTTTTAAAGAGCGCCAGATATTTTCTATCAGCTTTACCACATGTAGTTAAACTCTTATTCTCCTTAAGTTGACAAATTGAATTGATTTGGTTCACTCATCTTCTATGTCTCCATTAAAAAGTCAAACATTCAGAGTACAGATTACAAAACATTTGATCAGATAATTTCATTATATATAAAAAAAATATGGAAAATAACTACTTTGAATATTTCATTTTAGTAATGAGTCTGAAGATCTGATATATTCAGCATGTCCTAACCACAAGGTTATGGTAAGTAACAACTCAAAGACAAAGAGTTACTTGAACTAACACCTTTACACAGGAATACTGAAATATCAGCTTTACACCAGGATCTCTGATTTTATTTATCTATTTTCTTTAAAGCAGTACGGACTTCAAAGGAGTGTTTCAAAGTAAGTTACCAGAATTAACTCTTCAGTTCCTCTGGATGAGGAACAATATGAAGACTTCAGTAGCTTACAACCGATCAAGAATTTTTTCTTGTCATTCGTAATAGATCCAGCACAAAGCAGCAACAAACAAACAAAAAAAGTCCCATGCACTCTTAGAAGCTTTCATAAGCCAATATTAAAAAAAGTTACAAATCCCACCTTTGGTACATGATCATTCTTTATATTTGAGGTATGAGGTGTGTGGAAGTTCTTTTGGTTTGTTTGTTTATTTGTTTGTTTAATTTTTAAATAAGATTGTGTTTCATTGGGTTTTTTGAAAAATAATTTAGAAGAATTTTTGTTTACTAAAATGAACTATATCAAGACATTTCTTGTTAAAAATTATCTATCCAGCTCAAGGCAAGGCAAGTATTTAAGTGTAGGCAAAGAAACCAAGTTAAAAAAGAAGGAACAGAGGAAAATATGAAGGGCTACACTATTACATATATTAAAGACAAAGTAAACACTCATGCTGAGAGCAGCAAGTTAATACAGCTTACTGAGGCTTCTCTAGCTTTAAGATGGGCAGGGACAAATGAAGAACAAGGTGCCTATTGATTGTAAATCAATTTAGAAATTTCTCTGTTATATAAAGAAATATTTTCCTACAGATGTGAAAAGGCTTGCCACTTGATATCAACTGGACCATAAATAACGACTCATCTGCAGTGTCTGACCTTTACAAGTCTCTGCTCCTCATCGATCATATGAATCTGAGGGCTGATTTGGAATAAATGCTTAAATTTTTAAATTTAACCTTCCTTTTCCCTATTGCCTTTTGAGATTCTCTTGTGCCAGAAGCAATATCACTTTTTGATTCATAATTTAAACTGGCTACTTCCTAGATCACAACAACATTGTATGTAGTGCATCTCTTAATGTCAGAATTAATTTTCTGGAGAAATACTACAGCTGTGCAGTATTTCTAAACTTCATAGAAGCAGAATAAGAAGTGTCAAGCTAAAGAATGTGAGAGCTGTTTACTACAACTCCTAAGCAGAAATGGTGGTATTGCCATTACACACTTAACGTGCGTAATGACTCCTTGGTATTTGGTTTGGAGTACCATTCCCAACTTTGGTCTTTGGGAGAACTTCCATTGGTGGTGCTAGGGTTATACATTTTTGCAGATACAGACCTTCAAAAAAATGTTGAAAAAAGTAATTTAAGAGCTGAGGTCTGGCCTGGCCAATATAAACCAGTGTTCTGTTTACTGAAAACAAAGCAAGCTACTTCAGCATGTAATTCTTAATGCATGATTCTAACTCATGTCATACTCAGATAAATAAGATCTACTCAGCTCATGAACGGCGAGGCAGTGGCATTGGCACCAGGGAGCTCTGTGGCCAAACATTGGTGTTAGAAGCGAACAGGGCAGTTCCCAGAGACAGGGAAGCCTGAGAGAGAGAAAGCAGAGACCTGACAAGAATCAGCATCTCTCGCCCGTGTGGCTGAGAGGTTGATGTGACTGAAAGCATTGGTGAGGAGAACATGGGAGATTTAAATGTGGCAAAACCAGAAGCGACACTCAGCCTGCGAATGGCAAGGCAGCAGCCTTCTTGGAATACAGCCAGCAAGGTGCATGAGGTGGGTCACGAGATAAAAGAAGCCTAGAGGGCTCATTGCTCACTGAGTAACCAACCAAACAAACAGTGAGAGGGCTTCACCAGGGTGCTCAGGTTGTGCAGAGCGCAGCAGTCTCAGCAGTGGCTTGACAAAAGCATTGGAAGTAGTCAGTAAGGCAGGATGCTGAAGAATTTACTAGCTTAGTCAAACAGCAATGATCTCCACATGGCAGAAGAAGACCAAAAAGGATGTGGGAAAACAGACAGAGCTCCCAGAGAATGATGTGATTGTGCTGGTCACAGGCTGCATGAAATGCCACAGCCTCTCTCTGGTAGCAAGGCTCTGTGTGTGGTGTGAGTAGGTAGATGATCTGGTCAGGTGAGCAGCACAACTGCAAGATGAGGTTGAAGGGCTGCAAGCTGAAGTAGAAAAGCTTAGGAGCATTAGGGTGGCTGAAATGGATATTGACTGGTGGAGCCAGGCACTGCCCTCTATGCCTCAGAAATGGGACCACCTGCCAGATAGCATCCAGGATCAAGGGTTAAATAGAAACACATTTCATTAATTGTATTAATATATTAATTTTAAAACTTATTCTTGCAAATGTCAATTCTCCCCTTCTAATACAAAGGTAATACCAATAGAATGCTCTATACCAGAGAGTAATAAAGAGGCAAAGAATGAGCAGAGTTGTATGGAATATAGAAGTTCCAAATCACAAATCATCCAGAGCAGTATATCACCAAGAAATGGTTGTATGTGTAAATAGATGAGACAAGCCTGATTGCAGTAAAAAAAGGGTACAAGGTGCATATACAGTGTTTGTCAGTTGTTATACAGGTTTGATTAAACTTTGCCGAGGAAATGAAACTCCAGAAACATCCAAAAGAATAGAAGATAAATGCTTAAAGAAAATGTTACAAAACTGCAACCAGCACGAATTATTTTGGTTGTAGGAGTATTGGCACATTTTAGAGGACTAAGGTGAGCGTCACGTGAAACTCATTTCAAAAAAGTGGGAATGAAGCACATACTTCCACTGGCAGGATGATCTACAAGTTGTGCCCCGGAAAAATATGAAATCTGCATAGAAAAGCCCACAGGGTTGGTTTTGGTTTTGTCAGTTCTATCCTTCCTTTTCTGAAAGTAAAAATGCCAGAGGTCATAGAGCATTTCAATGAATCAGAGAGAAGCACAGAGTACAACCTGTTCTGAAGAGTTACGTAAAGATTGCAAAAGATGTGTTTTGTCTCTATTCTTCTACCTCATGCATCTGCTTCAGTGATTAAAGTATTACCTGCTGCACAGTGACACAAGAAAACATGAGAAATTATAACTCCTTGTTAAAGCCCTAATGAACTTTACATATGCGATGAAGAGGCACACATAGCTACACTAGCTAAATAAGCATCTGTGGAAGCTGTCTTTTTCTGGAAGCCTCTCAACTTCATTTCATCAAATATTGAAAGTCTTATCACCCTACAAGACTGAACCACAAGATCTAGTTTTTCTCATTCTGTTTAGTGGAAAAGGAACAGAAACACAGCTAATTTCACTCTTTTTCCATTTTGAAGATTGTTTTCTGTATGTATAACTTCAGTATAATGTAAACATAGTCAGCTGAACCTTCATATCCCAAACAGCCTACAAAACAGAAACAGACAAAACAGGAAAGGTACAATACCCAAATGATTCGAGACACTAGAAATCCACTGAGATCAAATCACTGGCAATTATTCCTCATAAACATTTCCTCCTTACATTAGTGAGAAAAAAAGCGCAGCCAACTGAGTTCCTATTATTTAGTCAATAGGCAGCACACCCCCCGCAGGTTATTCATTCGTTAACAACACAGAACTAAAGCTGTAATGCAATGCTACTTGTTTTATTAGTGTATTTATATTTATCCACTTACTCAATGAATGCAGTTCTGTTATACTGCAGGGAGCAATTTAAAAACAAAGCAAACAAACAAAAAAGAAAGTAGTTGTTTCAGTCTGATGACGGGTATAATATGTTGAAATAATCATGCTTTTGTTTCCTTAGTTCCCTGCTAAGTCCATTAGGACATAAACTTCCTCCTTATGGCAAACTAGTGCAAGCTTGTGTGGGTAGCCCAGTTCCAACAGCCAGTTTGGGTTTTTGAGGAGATCACTCTATCAGACATACAGAAGAATTCAGTATTTTGAACAGAGATTCAATTTATGGAATGTTGCTATCCTTGTCTATAGGAAAATTATACTTAAGACAACCAATAGAGTTTAAATGATTCAACTTCACTGGCGGTTTAATCCCTGTAGAATTAGTTTTCATACTGAGATAGGGGTTTTACTACTTTTCTAACTCTGTGCTAAAAGAAAACTAGTAAGAAAACAAGCCTTTATAAGTATTTATTTTATTTTCAACAAGTTCTTTTACAGCCACAGAGCTATCCTTTCCATTTTAATGAAATGCATTGGAAATTTTATTGTGGCAGTGCTGCTGTACAATGGCATAAGAATATGGTTGTACAATATAAGAATTTTTGGTGGTTTTGTTTTGAACCATAACATTAATTATCTTGATGTGAACAGATGACATTGTGCTTGGAATTGTTATTAAAGACATGAAGGATTATATCCCATTGCAGATATTTGTTTTATTTTTATGTTTTCAGTTTTGAACCTAGCAGGATGTTTACATGACTTGCTCATCTTTATGGTATGTATTTTGAAACCTGTGATTACAAGATAAATCAAGAACACAAGTCATTATTGTATCTGGAAAGAGATGAGATTCTTTGCATACATAGGAAAAGCACAATCAGGACAGCTGTACTAATGCAAGTTCTGGCTCTGATGAACCCCTCCTTTCTTCCAAAATATCTCCCTAGAAGCTGTCAGCGGTGCTTTTACTGCACCCATTCAGAAATAGCTCCTGATTTATTTTTTAATTTTTCTTTCTGCCTAGCTAATAATTCATTGGGAACAAGGTGCTGATGTCAGTTTCCAGATGTTTTCTCCAAGTGAATATTTCAAATTAGTTAAGGATTTGCATATTTGCCTAAGGATTTGAATGTTTCCAGCATCCCTTTATCTCTGTCATATGCTGGGCCCTAAATCTGCCCTGGTTGCAGGGCTTTGTCTATGTCTTTCCAGAGAGTGTGCAGATCCCCTGCAGAATGGCACTGATTGACTCCGCTGTCTCCTGGATATCTGACTGAGTCTGACTAGGTCAAAATGCGGCCAGTACTCAGTGCTGATTCCTGGAGGGTACACACTAGCCCTGCTGCCTTCTCATCTATCTGAGCAGTGGTATCACGGCTTTGTCTCTTGAGTTTCAGTCTTTGACTGATAGAGGTTTACACAAAAAATTTTTGTCATTCTGTTCCTTCCTGTATTTCAGATGCTGGGCTGGATACAGCACTCTTGGCAGGCTGCTCTCATGCTTGACCTGAGGGTCCTTCTGTTCTCCATTAGTGTTGTCGTCTCTTGCTCCTTCTGAGTGTCCTCCATCCCCGCATGGCCCTGCACCACCATGTAGACAGGCCAGAGGGTGGATTGACAGAAATTTTGTGAAATTCAGCAGGGACTGATGGCAGGTCCTGCCCCTGGCATGCATGAACTCCTTTTAATGCCACAGGCTGGCAACTGCCTGCTTGGGGAACAACCCTGAAAAATGCCCTGAAGGGTCTCCAGGATGGAAGGGGCTGCAGGACTTTCCCTGTGAGGAGTGGCTGAGGGACCAGGACTGGTTGAGTCTTGGGAAGACAGATTCAAGGGGTATGACAGCAGCACCCCAGGATCTATGGGGATGTCTTGGAGTAGATGGGGCCAGGCCTTACTCAGATTGCATTGACTTCTACTTTAAATAGCAATCCCAGTTTAAAAGTCTAGACTAAAATGATAGTTGGATTTTAAACTCTCCAACTACTTCACTTTTGTTTCTCAGGAGTGTTGTCATATCACTGTTTTCAATGGTCTGCCATTCATATTATTTAATCATGTTATACCATTATTATTAAGGAAACGAAACACTGAAAATGAACAACAAATAAGGCCTCATGTGTAAGAGCTGTTAGCAATGACCCTTGAAGCAGACAGAAGAAGACAGTTCAGGGTGACCCCATATTTCTTTGAGAATTTAAAAAACATACCAAATCCTTTGATGGCTGATACTGAAGATATTTTTCAGATGTTTAGGAATAGCTTATTTCGTGATCAATTATTTGGTTTCTGTTCTACAAGGAGAGGAGTCCTCTAGTTTGTTCTTCATATGACTTGTACTGAGTTAAAGTCTCAGACAAAGGCATTATTCTTTACTAAGTATTTCTGAATAACCTACTTTAACATTTTAACTTTGTTTCAAGTGCTGGCATTTCTAACTGCAGGAGAGAAAGGCATCAAATACACATTACTAAACATATGCAATCTTCTATTATCCTGGAAAACTTTGAGGTTTTAAAAAAGAAGTTAAAACATTCTTTGTTCTTAAATTTTGAGAAGGATAAACCTCCTAATATTAAGAACAGTTCTAGAAACACAAGGCAAATAACACTATAGCTTAAAGCAGCTTACTGTATGTAATTTTCTTGAATTAAAGATCAAGTTCTAAAAAAATATGCACTTATACCTGCTCTCACACAGATGAACAGGTATTTCTGTGATAAGACACTGGACCTCTGCACCACACTTCGTTATCCTCTACCACAAAAGAGCTGCTTTCCCACTCACAACTTGCAGTTAGGCTTTCTAGCTCAAATGGTGGGAGCAGCCTCTTCTGCAGCCAACACGGGCACAATGTGCCAAATAATATCAATAAGATCAGACCACCACACAATTACAGCAGTACCACTATTCATATTATTTGCCTTTTGCCTCCCAGTATAGCCTTGTCCAACCCTGCTACATTGTCCTATCTCATCCCTACTCCAAGACTGGCATGTTTCAACGACCTCTCTGCATCAGCAGTAGGAATTGACTTCCTCCTCCTCCACCCCATGCTCTTCTCTCTCTGCAGAAAAATAGCAATACCTGTTAAAAATTGTGTTAAAATCCTATAAAATTTTCATGTGAATGTGTCTGTTGTAATTCTTGCTGAAACAAAAAGGAAATTGAGGGATCTTTAAAATGACAGAATCAACTTCTGATCAGAATTCCATATACTCAGCCTTCTCAATAGCTTTGTAACTTATAAAGAAAGCTTAAAAGTACCAATTCAAGAGCTAAGGGACCAAAATCATCTGAGTTGAAGAAATCTTGAAAGAAGATTCAGTGTTAATTCTCCTGAACATCATTATTATAATGAGATTTAATCTATGAATAAGATCTAATTCTCTGATTGACATGCAATTTTAAGTGTTCATAATTTAGATCAATGTCTTTATTTTGGATATTTTTTTTTAAAAAATATTGCATTAAGGACAAGGGTAAATGTGAAAGAAGAAACCTTCATATGCTTTAGATCCATACGTATAAGTCAACAAACACTGAATTTCTGATTTCTCAGAAAGCTTGTCAGAAATGTATTCCCATTTCATGTTATGCGACTAAGTAATACCATACTGAACACGAAGTTGTAATACTCACCAGGATAGTCATAAGCAATTATGTTCTAGCACATAACTGTTGTTTCTGGAAGTTCTATTACATAAACAACTAGATGTGGGCTATGTGGGAACATTTCAAATAACAACGTAATTAGCTTTGCCAGGATCTGATGAAGTCTCCACATTTCTTTGGCCATTTCTTTGATGGCGTCTCTGGGTTATGAAGATGCTCTGTGTCTTCATGATGGCATAGACTCATCCTGAATACCAGATAGAGGATTTAAACCAATTTACAGTCACATGTAACTATCCCCTTAAAATTTCATCCTTTATATGAGCTATGGCCTGTAAGGGCTCATTCAAAACTCTTCAAAAATAGTGTTAGAGGATACAGAGAGGAAACAGAGCTTCTGTCCTCAAAATCTCCATGTCATCCTTGATTAAGGTGAGGTCAGTCAGGAAAAGAGCTGCTGACATTCCTTTTTATAGGCACTGACTTAAACTGCTTGCAAAAGACTCTTCCTTTCCCACAACCTGCTTTCCTATCCACCAAGTCTAGCTATTCCTGGGCACAGGATTTACATAACCAGTGAATGCTTATAAACAGCATTCTCTCTTCAGCCACTATGTGCTACCGTCCAATCTCTTTTTCCCTTCTGTAGGTATGGAAGCTCTTGCATAAAAGCATCATTTGCATCCAACTGAATCCTCATTTTGTAAGAGCACTAGAAGATCTACAGTTTATTCCACAAACTATATATTTAAATATTTGAGTATAGCTTAAATGCTGGAGCCATTATCTTCTGTACTGCTTAGTTGTATAAGCTGCACGCATGATCTCCAATACTCCATTTGTGGAGCTTTTCCACCACAGCTATTTTGTTTATTAAGTCTCCAGATCCAATCAGGTGTGTTCTGTCAAGCCAAGTGAGGCCTGATGGTTTCTTTACAAGTTGCTGTAAGAGGACTGCTTAATAGCTAACAGCTGTATCTGGACATATCAGATGTTACTCCAGTGCATTGGAATTCATCCAGGACCAATAAATAGAATGAACAAGAGGTTCCTAATTCAAGTCATTCTTTATAGAACTGGCTCAACACTCAAATTTTTAATGAAACAACAGCACTGTTTCCCAAGATATTAATTTGGGTTAGAAATGACCTTCTCACAACTATTGTTCCTTGAATTATTCAGGTAATCTGCATCATTGAACTGTGATTAGACATGTGGTAATCACCCAGTTTAAGTTTGTTCTGCTGCCCCTTTCTTGGTTCTGTGTCCCCTTCAGTAAGCTGGACAGATACTTGGATGGTTATATAGGAAACACAAGTGAACTGGAGAAGAAACCAAAAAAGAATGTTCTTCAATTAGATCAGCTGCCTATACAATCAGCCGTGTAGCCACTCTAATAGTTCAGTCACTCTAATAGTTCAGCCAGAACGATGAAGGGATTAGAGAAGAGCTTGTGGATTCTGATAAGGAAGATGTAATTTGTGCAAGAACTCCTGTAAAAGAAATGTTCGTGTATCTTGGGCCTCAAATAACATGAACTCCCCATTTAAGACATTTGGCATATGCAAGAGACTGTAACTAGGTTCAGAAAAACAGTGGAACAAGCACACAGGTTTTCAAAGAGATCTGATGAGAAGAGTTGTTTGAATTACATTAGAGCTTTGTGTGCTGTTTTCAGCACCCCAGCTTTTGGTTTCACTGGACTATGTCATTAATTGCCATTAACACAACAGTCAGTATTCACTTAGCATAATAACCACTGAATAGAAACAAAGTTTTATTTTATTTGCCCTTTGAATATGCAGTTGCAGATGTGTAATATACTGTGTCCTTTCATTTGTTTATCAACAGTTAAGGATTAAAGTTTTGTTTTAACTTTTGCCATGGCTTTGTATATGAATGATAATCAAGACAAACTGCGAGCTGAGTGATGATGACTCAAGCACTTAGTAGAAAAGTTTATGGGAATCAAAACTGGGGAAAAAGACACCAGAAGAATCCAGAGAAATGTCTTAATGTGATGGGAAGTGTCTTAATATGATAAAATTAGGGGAAACTGCATATTTAGAAATTTTTTGAAGACTCATACATGTGTATGTTTGTATGTGTATGTGCATGTGTGTGTGTTCATGGAGAACATTCAGGTTGCAAATATGCAAAATATGATACTTACTGAGATGTGTTGATTTTGTAGAAAGCATACAGCTTACTTTTATAAGTCAAAGGCAATGAGATTTTTGTGTAGCAAAAAATATAGGTGTAGGTAATATGAATGTATATTTCACTAAGAAATCCACCACCTAGAATTGATAAGTAGAAACAACAAATCCATGTTTTGATGAGTGAAAGCAATTCATGTCCTTAGACTACCTATTTCCTGTCTGTATGACTGCAGGAGTTTATGCTACTAGGCTTTTCCTTTTCATCTTGCAGAAACTACTTAAGGGCATCACTTTCTGTTCTCAAGGCATGAGAAACTGCCCTGGTACTTCCCTGAATTCAGAAGAAATAGCTGAAGAATTAACTGAAGAATTATTTGAAGAACTGGAGAGATTAGGGAGGAAGGGTGGAAAGGGAGATAGAAAAGAAATATGGTTTTAGAGGCTAACTGTTTTGAAGCTGTGACTTAGTGACAGATGCAAGAGGAGCAGGGAAGGAGATGATACTGTGCTTCAAAGAGATGATGGCTAAAAAAGAAAGATAAAAATAGGAGCAGTAGGGAAACCAGGCAAATACTTCCTTACAGGTCATGGAATTGCTCCAAGGGCACTGCTTTAACTCTCTGACCTCTACAAAATCTAGATGAGCTATTAGCCCACAATAGACGTTTTACATGAGGCCCTCCATTGTTTCCTCTGTTTTCAGCTGCAATCACTATGTTTGCTTGCTTCTTTGGCAGTGGCTTACTAACATTTATTCAGTCTTAATGCCTGTTAAGTATAAATTGCCCTTTTGCTCAGGATGTTTCATCTCTTTAGCTGAAGTTTTGCCAGCTTTTAGGAGTGGAGAACTGTACTAACAGCTTGTAATAATTAAACTCGAGCAAACTCCAGCTAGCGTGCAACATCTAAATGACAAATATTTGAAGTTCTAACCTTCTCACTGAGTGTGACCAGGCTATCCTCTCATGCTCTCTCTGGGTTCCCACTTGTCTGCACAGTGTAACAGGCTCTGCAGTAAGACCCACAGATTAGGGAATATGGAGTGATATGAACTAAAGACAGGATCTAGTTATGATAGATGGGGTCATTACAGGGTTGGCTACTCCCTCTTTCACATACACTGATTTTTTATAAATATTAAAATGAAGCATTTTCACAATGTCTCCACTTAATTTGGGGGACTTAATTGCAGTATCTACATGAAATACATGATTCC
>WEIS01075825.1:858-41924 GCA_013389965.1 Todus mexicanus | reverse complement strand
ATAGTAACAGACTGTATTAATTTCTGCTTTGTTTTACTTAAACTCTCTGTGCTCTGTTCTTGTTTTCTAAACAAAAAATTGTGTTCCTGTAGCTCCCCTCCCCCAGAAAAGTATCTTTGAAAATCAGTGTTTGTTAGAGAAGAGTGAAGTGTCTATGTCCTGAGCTGCTGACCTTCAGGGAGTGATTAAGGAAACTGGGAGCTGTGGTGTGTACCAGACCATAGACTTTAAAAAACAAGATTTATTAATTTTATCTTTTTTTTTAACCTGAGCACTGCAAACAACCACTGAAGTTAGTTGGAGCTGGAGGAGGTTCAGGATCATGATTATACTTCTATCTTGTGCCAGAGGGAAGGAGCACCTTGTTTGTAACCCAGCATGTTACTGGGAAGAGGAGCCAGAGGAAGAGAAAAGGCTCTCTTCTTCTCTGACTTCATATTGCTCAGCACAGTGGTGCTCTGCATTTAGTCTGTGCTGCTGTGGGCTTTGTAAGAGTGTGAATGATAAATAGTTGCAGTTAACATCTGCTTAAACTGGAAAAACAACCTCTGGAAGCTGCATTTTGTGTAAATAGCAATAAAGACATGGAGAACTTTTCCATGGAAGAGGAAATTTGGATTTTGAGTAAGGAAAATCTTGAAAATGTCTGAAGCAAAGGCTTGAACTGAAGTTACTGTGCACATTTGCTTTGCTGGACTTTGGACCAAAGAGTGCTCTTCATTCAAAAAAGTGCGTCCTCTCAAAGATGTTTTTGAATTGGGGCATCTCACTGAAGTTTAGGTAGTAGCTGGTACTGATGATAGCAAGGTTGGTTCCAGTTAAAACTTCAGCATCCAACCAGGTTAAAGAGCAATGCTCAAGTATTGCAGGTGAAATATCCCTAATGAGAACCTAAGCTTTTTGGAAGAATAAAATTAACCCCTTTTGGCTATGGTACTTCTGACCCTGCACAAAACTGATCTTTAACTCAGTGCTTGCTCTGACTGTACTCAGTGCGCGGTCAGGTGTGTGCCACTTGGTTGACGCACAAGACAAATGTGACCAGAAGGTACAACATACTGTCCAAGGAAGAACCTTATTGAGGATAGGACGGGAAGCGTGGAGGGAATGGAAGGGCTACTGACCCTCACCCTTGAGGAAAAAAAGTCATTAAGGATTTCAGGGTAGAAACTTGCTTGGCAGTGGGGTTCCTGGCACCTGCACATCAATCTTGATGGAATACCAAGTAAAGCTAATATTGGGGCTGGCAAATCCTACACCCTCTGTCCAGACAGGCAAGGCAACTGAAAGTGTCCTCCTTTGGCTTTTCCTTCTATTTCACCAAGTCGATAGGTCTTGAGAAGAGCTGTCTGTGCTTGCCGTAGCACTTCCAGCTGGCCTGGGTTGTTCCTTCCAGCTGATGCCCCTTGGCCACTCCTGCATTGCTGATCGCCATTCAAGGTAAGAGACAAAGGAGAGAGCTTAGCAGTCAAGAGGATACTGATGAGAGGGGAAATTGCTTATTTGAAAGGCTTTTTATACACTCTTCTGTTTCTTGACAACAACAGAGCTTATCGCTCTCCTTTTATCCCTCTCTAGAGAGTCAGACACTGTCCATTATGAAGAGCTCTTCAGAAACTCTCCTCTCCTCTTTGTTAATCTCTCTCTTCTGGCTCGGGTGTGCCAGTGAGAGGGGACTGGGGGATCCGCATGGTAGGGACTGTGTTGGCAGAGGAGTGAGTGGTGGCCAACACAGACCTTGTCCCTGGAAATGATGTCTATGGTGTAGGCTTTCAGTTTGAATAAGATGGAGATGAGGGTGAAGGAAGGAGAAGAAATACCAAAGAAAGTACAGTGCTGCATTTTGAAATATGTTGACTGCCTATAATACTGGCTTGCTTTCGTTACATCAACCAGCCTGGACTCTTCAGTTTTACAGCTGCACAGTTAGCTGGAAAATCACAGAATTCCTTGGAAAGTAGCTCAATTGTTCTCTCCCTCCACTTCTGGCTGCCTATGGGTGAAGTTTACTGCCAGCAGTTAACATTGCTTGCATGCCATTTGTGTGATACCAATGGCAAAGTTTAGACTTAAGGTAATGCAGCTGGTTTCATACTTCTTCTTTCCAAGGGTTGTTCACAGTCTTTCAGTGCTTACTGCATATACAATCTTTACTTGTATTTGTTACTCCTGAAGGCCACAGCCACAATGTGAGGCCTTATCTGCAGTTCTTTCACCCCAAAGAGCTTGCAGTTACATAGACAGGTAGTCAATGTATAAAGCCGGTTTTGTTTTACATGTGGGGGTTTGAGGCTCGGAGAAACCAGATCTTTAAGGAGTTGAGAAGGAACACTGGGGCCAGCCCTTTAGAAATAGGGCTTTGTGGAAGACTTGCATCTGAACATAATCAGTAGTGTAATCTTCTGGCTTTCTTGCAGGGATGAAGGTGCTTGTTTCCAAGTTTCAGATGCTGTTATTTCCACCTGACTGCTTTGAGACCAGCCTATCTTGATGCTCTGCTAATTTGTAGTCTTTTATAGATAACCACGAGTTACCTACAGAAATTTTGGCTATCATGGAATCAGATCCCAAAAGGTTTAAATAGGTTAATTGACAATTCTTAGATTTGAACACTTTTGTGTTCACTGCCAGCAGTGCCAGTAACTGGTATTCTGTAAAGCTGTGACTCAGCAGAGTCACAGTACTAAATTTTGAAATGTTTCATTACACTAATCTGAAGTCTGCCTAAAACATATTCTTTCTGGGCAGCTCAGCTATTAAGTGTCACTTCTTGTGGTACATTGCTGCACAAGAATGTGAGTTGGGAGACAAGTGTCCTTGTTTCTCATGCACGGTGGGGCCCTGGGGAATACTGTCTTCCATGAGGCACCACAGACCAGTTGGTGGGTGTGTGATTACTGAAAGTCTGGCCATGGGCAAGAACAGGCCAGAATTTTTCTTCATTTCTTGAATTACAGTAGCAAGAGTGGTAGGAGAAATGCACTTGAACATATGAATGGTGCCTGAGAAGGTATCTTGCATTTTCCAGACATCACCTTTTTTAGTGATCTCCTACAGAAATGACACTTTTCATTAGAAAATATTCTCTGTGCTTCTGCATAGTTCCTACAGGGTTAAAGGGGCTTGTCCCTGGTAGAAGTAAAGGTTCTTTCCATTTTGAAAGGAGAATATCAAATGTCATAATTGAAATTCTGGTACTGATGTGTTAAGTACAAAAATGTCTTAGGTCAATAAAAGTGGGTTCAGAACTGCAGTGCTCTCAAACTGCTCCTTGCTGTGCACAGAAAGGATGCGAAATGGCATTTTTATCAGTCAGTGAAAGCTTAGTTTAATTGGCTCGAGTCAAGTTTCTGTATTGTTCTGCGTAATCTGAATTAAACATTGGTTTGACTACATATGTGGCTTTATCTTCCTTGAAGACATAGGGTGCTCAGTCAGACAGTAGCATCAGCTTTGAAGTTAAGATATTCATAGCTCAAGGATTGATTCTGACATTAACACTGTTTCCCTACATTCCTTGAAAATGCATCTCACCACCCCATTCTTTCAGTTCCTGCCTTAGTATTAATTTTAAATATCTGCAATTTTATAGTAAAATAAAAAGCTCCCCTTCCACTCTACAAATAAGAGATTGAAAAGGCAAAATTAGAGGGATTAACAGGGAATGTTACATTTTACAGGAAAACTTCTTGGTTATTTTTATAAGCTACCAACCATCACATGCCTTAAGGTAGGGCTGTTTTGTCATTTCTGTTTGTGAACAGGTTCTGTCATTTAACGACAGAGCTGGGGCAGAAATGTGTGCAGAGAATCTACTGAAGGTTTAACCGAAACAAATATTTCACTTGGACCTTGCAAATCCATTCTTATTAATGACATACGTGCCTAAGAGCTTCGAGTCACTCACTTAAATAGCCTTTGCTTTTATCTGGCAGGTACAATTGAGTTAAGCAAAGTTTCCTTTTCCCTCTTTTTCTTTTCTACTTTTCTTATTTATTTATTTTAAGGGATATGTGGGGGAGGAAGCCTGACTTTATTCAGAACTTTCTTCTTATTTCTTTAAGGAACTTTTTGTGTGAGAAAGACTTGATGTCAGCACACAAAAAAATGACTTAAGATTTGCATTCTTTTGCCACAGGAATAAATGAACAAAGTTTGCAACTGAAAAGGCATTTTTACACCTTTTGTTGTTTAGGAACATAGAAATCCCATTATGCTTCATGCATAGCCCTAAGGAATGTGCAAACAAGTATTAGATCAATGGCATGTCTCTGCAGCTTCTTTTATCATGAGCATTTAAAACTGAATATTCAAACATTCATTCATATTTCAAACATCTGTCTCAAATAGTGCATTTGTGTTGGAGTATGTTTTATTGCCAATAGATAGGTTAAATGTAAAGCTTTTAAATGTTTTATAACTTGCAGATGCTTAGCTCTGGTCTGTAACTGGGCTGGTTTTTTTAATGCAACAGAGTGGAAAATAAGCTTTAAAAGGTAGCTCGGACAGAAAAAAAAAAAAAGCACCCACCTGAAAGGAGATGTGTGAAAAGGTTAGTGTGTAATTCAGAGAACCCAGCTCAACTTTAATCTGTGATAGTGGAGTCTACATCATTTATGGACACTGTTAAACCATCTTTCTTCCCCTAATCCACAAAAGGATCATAATGATCATACTCCCACTTAGAGTAATCACCCTACACCATTTGACAATAGCCTTATTAGTGCTAAGGTTGGTGGTTGTCCAAGATGGATAACCAGAGCCTGGCACCATATGGGCTCATCTTTCCCATCGCATTCTTTCTAGTTCTAGGGGGAGGATTTATGGAGAGGCTTGGTGGCCCAGCACTACAGTGGTGTGCACTTTTTGCCCCTCATCATTGCTGCACTCGCCCTCAGTAGCAGTGCCTGTGGACCTTGTATGAAGCCATCTTTCCCACTTCAGCATATTGCTTTCTTTTGGCTCTCTGCTTCAAGTCCTTTGGAAAGGACACAGAAACCAGATGTGGTTCGCTCAGTCTTGTTGTGCAGAACATATTCATAAATGTCACGTTAGGGGAAGGTAGGATAAAGTAACTGCTTCCCTGTCCAAATGAATCAAATTGAACATTCTGAGTGTGTGCAAAAACCATTTCTGAGTTTTGAGCTTTACCTAGACTGCTAAAATCAGAGTCATGGGAGCCCTTGTGAAAAATGCTGCCCTGCCATAAGGTGAAGCTTGCTTCGGTGGTGTTTCCTCAGTGCTTGTAGAGGATGGGGTCACCATGTGAGTGATGCATCTGATCTAAGGGTTCACTCAGAGGCAAACATCCCCATCTCGAAGAGATGTTCAACATTATAATTAAAAATACATTACTTTTTGTGGTGAAAATATTTTCCAGTGACACGAAAGCTTTTATTCATTATTAAAGCGTTCCTGGTTTTGGTGAGATTTTTGCTGTCTCTCTGGTGTATAGACTATAGACTGTAGCAGGGAAATACACAAAGACTTAGTCCTTTAAAGACTTTTTTATATGTTTATGCTGTGAATTCTGACTTTCAGAAATAAAAAATTGTGTACAGCTATGACTTTAAAAACAAATTAATATTCAAACAAGCCCAATAAAAAGCAAAGATAACACATCCCTCTAAAGAAACCTCTCCTTTTTGTGAGCATAGAGTATTTGGAATCATTACAGTGAATACTTTATAGCTCATTTTGCAAAATTAACAAATTAACAATGTCTGAACAAGGCGTCTCTTCTGGCAGTAATCTCCTGGGAACTAGATTTCTTTTTTCTTTTTCTTTTTTCTTTTTTTTTCCTCTTTGCTTTTCATCAGGACACTGATAACTGCTTTTGCACCTCCTTATATTGTCTGCATCTTGTTTGCAGTTAAAGTTTAGGAGGTGACTTTTTGTTGTTGCAAGTACTTCAGCATCTGAGCATCTGGCCTTCTTTACTGAAGCATGCTGGCAAAAACCATTTTGCTTGTGGATTGCCTACATGTGTATTTTCACTTTTAAACCAAAAGACAGTGTGGAGTGGTCCAGCAGAGATCTTAAATTTAACCTGTTCCTAATCTGTTTAAGATAGGCCTGAATAAGACTTACTTTAAACAAGACCGTTGTTTGTTTAGCCTCTTGCTTTTGTTGGCTGAACTGATTTAAGATTGCACATTGTGTTAAGCCAGTAAAACCATGTGTATAAACCAGTCATGCATGTGAAACGCGGTCCTTGTTGTCCTGTCCTCTCTGTCTGACCAATTGTTCCATCTAGCAGTGGATGCAGCACAGGCTGGTGTGTTCATCTGTGTTCCTCTGTGTTCATCTGTGGAGCTTGTGGCCACCAGAGTTGGATGGAAGTGACCCATACTAAGATCTTGATACAGAATGAAGGACCTACATCAATTAAAACAAAAACAACAACAACAGCAACCCCCCCCCAAAAGTCCATTGTTATTTGTAAGGAAGTGAAGAAATGAAATGTCGATGTTGGAGTTGTCTGTGTCTTACTGACGTGACTTCTGCGCGAGACACTACAGTAGTGTTAAGCGATCAGGTTTTAATTCCCAGGGGGCCAGTCTTTGATACATTTGCTTCAAAATACTGAAACTTCATGGTAATCAAGACTTCAGTATCCTGACATTTTATGTGCAGAAAAACATGCAAATACCTTCGCATGTGAACTGGTCAAGGAGTACTGAAGCTTTTCAGGAATACAATTTATTACTTTTTGCTCCCTTTCAGTCCCTGCAGTAGAGTGGTTTCATTGCACTCCCTGTCTCTCTGAGCATGGCGGCATCTTTCTGGGTTTCTGCAGTTCTTCCCCATGACAGTCCTGTCTCATGCTTTCTGCTGTGCTCCTTATATCAGAATCAAGCCCTGTATTTGCTGTCTGTGTCTTGTATCACCTTCAGGGGCTTCACCATATCATGGTGGCTCTTTCAGCCACAGCCTCCCTCATGAGTGCCATGCCAGAGTCCTCAGGCAATCTTCCCATCTCCTAGCCCTGGATCAGTCCCTCATTTGCAATTATCAGCTTCCAACTTTCATTCAGTGATTCTCCTTGATTTGCTCTCTCCCAGATGTGGTTCTTGCTGCCCATATTTTCTGCAGCCTGTTCATGTTGTGCTGGTACCAGAAGCAGCAGGATCTTGGGAGTGGCAACATCCTGAGCCTCGCCTCTTCTGCCTGCTGCTTTGGGGACCCGAGGAAGAGAAAATCCAGCTCAGCTCCTGTTGAGCCAGGCTGGAGTCTGCTCTGTGCATATGGTGTTTTAAGAGAGCTATGCTGAGTCTCTTCCCCGAAGATTTACAGCCTAGCCAAATGTGATTATGGTTTTTTCCTTCTTTTTCTTTCTTTTAAATTAGCAAAAGGCACAGCAAAATCCCTGCCACCAGCAAAATCCCTCTCTGAGGTGTAATGGACCATTCTTTTGGGAAGCTACCTGTGTCTTGGGGTGGTCAGTAAGAATTTGATGTGCTAATGGAATGATCTATATTCCTTGAGCCATTTTCTTAGAAGTGCATTAATGTTTTGCAGAAGCTATCAAAAGAGAATGCAAAAATACAGTCCAAGAAAGGTACCTGGCGCAAAACTTTCACTCCGAAGTTTTGCAAAGCTAGAAGTAATTGAAAACAGGGCTTGTAAAGCATGTCATTGCCAGCTTTGTCTTTAATAATAGTTAATGCAAACAGAAACTGCTGCAATGTTTTTGGAAAGATATTCAACCTTCTGCTTCAGGTTTTAAGGGATTAGGAAGACACCCATGGTGGGAGGCAGATTATCTCACATCTGTCTACTTCAAGGCTTCTTGTGTCTTTCTCTGAAACATCTGCTAAAGGCTGTTGTCAGAAGAAGAACAAACTAATTTATATGTGCATGTGCTTTTTATAGCTCATTAGTATGGGCTGGTACTTTTTTCGGTGAATTTTTGGTGAACTGTTCATTATTATTATTATTATTATTTTCTTAGGTGAATCGAAACCAATGGTGTGTTACAGCTCAGAACACTCAAAGTATGTTCCTAACTTTAAAAAGATGTGTCCAAGTACTGATTTTATTTTTTTTCCTTTGGCAGTTGTTTGGCATCCAAAACAAGTAATACTTTTTTTTAAGATGACCTAAACCAAGAAAAACGTGTCGCAGCAAGGAGTGTCAAGCCATTTCATTTTGAAAGAAATGAGTATTTTTTTTTAATTGAGACAAAAGGGTTTCATTTAGCTCTTGAACATATTTTAAGCATGTAAATTACAATAGATGGAAACTTCAAGAAATGTAAAATATTGCTGTGTGACTAAAATCCAGAACTTTTTGTTGTTGTAGAAGCAAGTAGTGGGATAAAGTTGGATGTGTTGGTGGTTTTATTTTTTCTGAAAACCTCTCAGCTCTACTTTTGAATGTTCCATGGCCTTAAGCAGTGACCATTAGAGATGCACCTCTGCTGGGTAGTGATGACCCCTTTGTTATGCTGAAGTGGAACCCACCAGTCTTCTAAGTAAAGGATCTAATAAGGTAAGGCACAAGGGGCAGCTTCAAGAGGCAGAGGTGGTTCAGTGCTCTGTGGGGCAGGGTCCAGTTGTGTGGTTCAGTATTAGAAACACCTGGAATTAAAAATACCATTAAGAGAAAGGACTCACTGGAGCTGCCTGTTGCGATTTGGAGTCTGCTGCTCCTGACCCCAGTGGGACCAAACAACAGCTCTGCAGAAGTAGAGGAAAACAAGCCAGTGTCTCAGGTGAAGGCAGAGTTTTCACCTGGACAGTTTTGTTCCCGATTATAGCGGAAGCACAAGGAAGACAGTACTGGGTGGATTTGAAAATCTAGCCCTTGATGCAAACTACATCTTAGTGCTAGATCTTGTTGGGCCAGAGACTTTGAACACTGGAGCTCTTTTTCTCAAGCAGCATGAAAATCCCCAAAGCCTCAAACTTTGGACTATCTTTAGCTGTCTTTACTGACAGACATCCTTACTATGACTAAGCTTACCCATCAAATGTAAGGAATAGTAAAGTTAGTCAGTCAGCTACTTTTCCACTCCTCCTTTATGCAAAGGAGTGATAAAGGCAAATACGAAACTACAATCTAAGGCCCATGAATTTAACAGTAAGAGGTAATTTTTTAAAATAAAGATCTGCTCATAGTGATTTTCTTTCTTTCAGCTTTAGTCTCCTATCTGAAAGGCCAATCTCTATTTGAATGAGGGAATCAAACTATTTATTTAATGTAAACGGATGAGCTGAATTTGAAAGTGATCGAGGGAAGGGATGGAACATCTAAAGGCTACATTGTCATTAGTTTTATTTTAGCTAAAATAATTGTACATGTTTAGTTTAAAATGGAGGGGGAAAAGTACTTTGAAATATAATTACATTTAACAGTCTTGTAGCTTTGTACTTTGTGCTATAAATTGCGTTCCCAGCTGTTTTTCATCTCCTGTAATTTAAATAAGTAAACCTTTTGTTCTTAAACTCACTTAGTTCCTTCTAATTCTGTTGATGGACATCCATTTCTACTGCTTTATTTTATGTTAATATTTAACAATGTCATGCAGTTACCCCCCTGCTGGCCACCACTCCACCTCCTTTGTTTCTGGAAGGCCTCTTTTTGCCTTGGTCTTTAGTTTTATAGAAGAACCCAAACTTCCTGTCCCTGCATCTTGCAGGAGTAAGGCTTCTGCATAAACCCACACAAAGTCCCTCCGAAAGGGCTCTAGCCCCCAAGCAGGGAAGGTGGTGCTGGCCTGTCAACCTCTTTTGTTCCTTGCTCAGATGGAAGCACGAGGTGGATGATGCTTTGTGGACCAGAGTAAAGCTGTGCCAAGGGAATGCAAATCCTCTAGGTGTGCCCAGGTAATTTAAAATGCTCATGCTGGCAGCTTTTCTGCATGAGTAAAGCTGTTTAATTAATGCGTTTTCTCCACTTTCTTTTCTTGACAAGTCGATTCGAATTTAAACGGTCTGTAATAAGCTTGTCATGGGTCTTGGGGACAAATAAACCCTCTCCTGGAGGTGGAAAAGAAAGAGTCCATGCATTTTGCATTTCTCTCTCTGACCAGAATGGTTGGTGACAGGTATGGCAGACTGACTACAGCGCTGGTCAGACTGCAGCACCCACTTACCGCCCAGACCATGGCTTGGCTTCACACTGGTGCCTAGAAAGCCAGGTGCGGGACTTCAGGAAGGAGAACTGCCATCTGTTGCAGCTTTTCTGCTTCCCCCTACTTTTACACAAGGAACTTGAGGGTAGTGTGAATGTAGTGGGCGCTGCATGTAGGCTCAGGCAGTACTCCTTCTGTTCCTCCTCCTCCACCCCTCCAGAGAAAGCTTATTTTTAATTTGCTGAGCCTTGCGGTTTGACAGAAGTGCAACATGGAGGAGACCTGAGTTCAGGATCAACAAAGGCAGCACTGGGCATTTCAGCCACTGCCTTTGAAATAGGCCTTGACAATAATGGAGTTGGGAAGCCCCACTGTTCAGCCTTCTTTATAGTGTTAATAACTGTCCAGAAAGAAGAGAAGCAAGAAATTGCTCAGATTTCATCTCTCAGATTTCATCTTGCATCTAGAGTGCCGCAACAAATCAAACTGAAATGGGCCCCTTCGTGGCTTCTGCACTATCACGCCGAGCTGCCCGGGGCCCCTTCTCCCCCCGCTTTGCTGAAGGTTACAATGCTGAGTGAGTGCTCCAGGCAGGCTGGTTGGGGGCAAACACATGTGCTTCTGAACTGCACAAGTGTCCTGTTGAGGATGGACTCTACTTTGAAATGAATTAGTGAATTAATTTATAGTGTTTCAAACTGGAGGTTGAGGCAGGTAGCAGGTGCTTGCTGATACAGAGCGAGGCCAGAAGGGATGTCTGCTTTGCCTGGCCACACACCCTGGTCGTCCCCAGGAGCCATCTTGCTTCCCTTGAACGTGCAGGGGCACTTCTTGCTGAAGGATCAACATGAAAATGAGTGGTGGGATTGGGGGAGGTAGAGTTTGTGGTCAGTCATCTCTTTTAGTCCAGGCTTTGGGGCCTTGCAGTGACAACACTATTTGGTCAGTGCTGCTAGCAAGAAAACACTGCTGATCATTTAACAAATGCAAACTCTTCAACACTATTAACAAGTCATGCTGGGTTTTTATGCGTTGTAATATTAGTTGAGTTTGGAGTTGTGTGGCTCATTTTCAGGGATGTGTTGGGAAGTGCTGGAAGTCCAGAGGGGAAAGGCAGGTATCATGTATTGAGTTACCTTTAATAACTGATAAGAGTTGCAAATATATTTAACTTCAGGAAAAAGAAACCCTAATAAATGCACAAAATTGCTCACCAATTTGAAGCAGAACAATGATAATTTAAAAAAAATTGCAGTTTTTCGTGTTCATTCATCTTGAGTCTACATAGCAGAAATATTCTGGCACCTGCATTAATTTAAAGGCTGCTTGTATTAATAATGTCCACTCTCTTGATACACTGAAGCAGCTGGAATGCATTCTCATGTTCCAATAGACAGTGCATGGTCTTCAGCGTTTTCCTTATTATCTTTCATAATTAGCAAATCAAATTTTTGTCTTTAATCCTTTTGCATCCAGGGATATGTTGTGCTCAGAAGGCTGGGAAGTATGCACTAGCAGATTGTCTTGCCAGTTGGAATTCCCTAGGGCACTGGGGGAAGTGCTGAGGAACAGGGGCTTCTGGCTCCAGGTCTGCCGCTAGTTTTGCTGATTGTCTGAGTATTTGGAGCTGCAGCATTACAGCATCCCTTCTCAAGAAGTGCAGCACAGCGGAGAGAGAACACGTGCTGGTGTGTTCACATCTGGCATTAACATATAAAATTTGAGGCATATAAAGTTTCACCCCGTACAACTAAATTAAAAACCTGTGGCATAAGGTAAACTGACAAGTGCAAAACTTCTTGGGTGGGAAATTTTAAATGGTTACAAATGTCTTCTTGAAAGCTGCTTCTGGAAGAGTGTTACTGAGCGTGGCTGTCTCCAGGCACACTGCCTAACAGTGTCAGGCAGAGCTGTGCTCCTGCCATGACTGGTATTGTTTTTTGGAGGAAACGTTATGTTCTAATCATGAAGACAACACTGCTGCACAGAGTGTGGGGCAGAGTCCAGGCTGCAGAGCTGAGTTATGCCATGTAAAATAAGCGCATCTCAGCTCTCATTGGAGGAGAGCACTGGACAGCCACAGTTCACTGCTGCTCTGCTGGGTAAAGCGGTGTGTGCTGATAGCTATTGGCTTGCAGGCACATTATCTCTGTGTCGGGCAGCACATTCCTAATTTGAATTTGTAGCCCATGGGGTGTCTCAGCTGGGATACTGCACTAGACTCTCCTCTCTGGAGACCTTGTTGCTGACTTAATTTGATGTACTTATTCGTATTTCTTCTGGAACAGGACCTGGTCTAAATAACAAAGGCTCTTTCTGCGTTACTCTGAGGCAGGTCCAGAGGAATGCTGCTGGTCGTCTCAGCTGCGGTGCTGTCTGCCCTTCAACCAGTTGGGACTGTGAGTTCTTACGGGTTTGGTCATACAGATTGTGGAGGAGCATGGAAAAAAAGTAGTGGGGAGGTTGACTTTTAAGGTGCTGCCTGCTAACATCATCCCTTCAAAGCAGTAGGAGCTGGAGTGCACAGCATTTCTGCAACAGCACGTCTCCTGCGAGGTGTAAACATCTTACTTGCTCCAGATCCTGTGGGGGACACCAACCCTGATTGCTAATGTAGAAAAGCAAAAATGCACGCAGGATGTTGTGAAATACAGATAAACTTGAAGTCAAGCAGAACTGCCAGAGTGGAACAAGACGGACTTAGTCTCTCTAGCACTATTACTTCTCTGCTTGGGTAGGGGAAAGTTTGACCAGTCAGTGTCCAGGCCTGGGGTCCTGGTTAGGCTGAAATTCAGCTGCATTCTATCTTGTACTCAAAAAGAAATGCCACTTCTCTCATAATGACCATACTTGCTCCCTCTTGATTCTGGCCTTTATTGGCCCTTGTCCATGTTGCGTTACTACGCAAGTGTCACATCTCTATTAATATCTTTGTTGATTGCATTAGCAACCCTGCCGTTTACAGTACTTGTGTTGCAAATATAGTCCTAACATGAAGGCACTTAGAAAGATATGTTATGGCTGTAGAGACCCAAGTGATCAATAGCTTTTAGATTACTGTGTCGCTAAACAGCAGACTGAGACACGGAAAGGCACTGTTACTTTAGGGATGAGAGATTTTTAGAAAATAAATCGATAGTGAATACAGGCTGATTGGTTTCCAGTTCAAATAATTCCAAGAAACATGGAGCCCGGGGAAACCATGCCATTCCTACTTGGAAATAAACAACACATGCTTGCTTTCATTTATGTATTTGGGTCAGTACTCTTGAAATGGAGAGGGAGCCATTGGGCAGGGTGTTAGACTGGAAATGGGGAACCCAGAGACCGTTTCTCCATATCTTTCCAGGTTCCCTTAGATGCTACCAGCCTTTGCTCTGGCTCTCCACACACAAAACTTTCAGTGTGTGGGGACTGACCAGTGTGATTCCCAGTGGGAGCCATTTTGAGGTTAAGAGAAATGTGAGCTATAACAAACATTCAGGAAGCTGATTTTGCTTTTGAAATGCCTTCCTTTTTAATGCTCAAGTGGCCATGGGCTAAATGATGATTAGTAGCTGTCAGGTGCAGCAACATACTGGACAGTTTATAGACAGGTATGATATGAAGCTGCCACAGAAACATTTTGCTACCATCTCTCCAGGAGGTTGTGGTGACATCTTGCACGTGCAGGTGTGTTTACACAGCATGGGCTGGCTGTGCTGGTGTGCAAGAGTCCCTGGAGCGAACTGCTTCCTGCAGTACTACTGCGCTTCCCCACTGCCCAGCCCTGCGCTGGCACAGACCCCTAGAGATGCTGGGTGAGACCGTCAGCGAGCGGTGCCTGGAGGGGCACGCCTATCCTTTGGAGTGGGGACTATGCAAAGGGAGTTTTCTGGAGGTCTTCCTGCATTTCAGGGATTTTGCAGTCTTCACTCGCATGGGACATTCCAGTGTGAGCCTGAGGCATCTTCCGTTACTTTTTGCTCTAGTCTGACACTTGCCTCTTTCTCTCACTGAACCCTCACTAAAGGTCTTTTGTGAGTGTGCTTCATGGATAATTTGGTGACAATGCATCGTTACCTGCTACCTCTGAGACACTGTGGACACAATAAAGGTCCCTGGCATTTTGCTAGAGTGCTGGTTTTATACCTACTTTTCTATTAGAGCACTGCTTTTATCCTGGGATGGGCTGCCAAGCTGGGAAGTCCTGGAAAGCTGCCACTGGAGATGTACAAGTTATGCAGGACGTTTCCTAAAACTGTTGCACAGCTCAGCAGCTGAGGGTTGACTTCTGTTCATGCAGTAGTGGCTGAGGAAGGCCAGCAACATGCTACCTTAAGGGCCCCAGTTGGAAAAACTTATTGAAGGAAGAAGTGAGAAATACTTGAATATTGTTGTCTTATATGGTTTTGTTCCTCCTTGTCCAAACAAGAGAAGGAAGCTGGCTGCTCTAACCTGGCTTCTGCATCTCCACTTAGGAAAGGTGGTTTCACAATGGTGACAGTACTTTGGTCTAAGGTTTGGGAGACCTGAAGTTAAGTCCCTTTCCTGACCTGGATCTGTGTGTGACACACAACTACGTCATCTGGCCTGGCTGTGCTTCATGTGCAAAGCAGGGAAAATAGTATTGCCCAGCCTCGAAAGTACGAAGGGTAGTTGTTTTGAGGCACTGAGATGAGGGGAACTGTATAAGCATCTAAACCAAATAGATATGCTTCCACTGATTTCAGTGGCAGAACTTTTAATGGGAGCAAGATCCGGGCCCCATCTGATAAAGAATTTCATCTGGATTGCATATGGGGGCAGGCATTAAAGGACCCATCTAAGGATCTCCCCTCTGGAGTACATCTATAAAAGACCCTCTGTAGTTGTGTTCAAAGCTCGCAGCAATGGCAGTCTCCTCAGGACAATTCACTTAGATCATCCAGAAACTCTTTCTTGTCTAAACCCTGATGCTCTCCCCCAGTGGAAGAATGTGGTTGAAACTCTCATGCAGGGAAGACTGGAGATTTGGTTTTTATTTGAACCCAAAACATTAACAAATTGGATACACGTGCTTTGAGACTAGAGCCCGCTCTTATTTAAGCCAATGCAAAACTCTCCTTGATCCCAGCAGGATCAAGCTCTTAAATGTTGCTTGTACCTTTTTAGAATATCTGCCTCTAAACGAAACAGACAGTGACAAACTCATTCTGGATTTATCCTCCTTGACTGATTTGCAGCCAGAGAGGTTTGCGGACCCTCCCTCTTGGGGCAAGGGAGTTCATAGTCTAATTGCTGAATGAAAGACCAAGGGCAGGTATCATTGTGCCTTCTCTCGCGGCACGCTGTTTAGCATGGGAAAGTCAATGCCCTGACAGCATTTTTTAGTATTTAAACATTTCAATGCTCTTGTAAGACTGTTGGTACAACCAGCTTAGTGCTTCTGCTCACATATGTGTGGTTTTCTTCCTCTTCATGCTGAAGTACTGACAGGTGAGTATTATATGTGTAGGAAGCTATTCAGCAGAAACATATGCCTTGAATATGTTAGAATTCCTTGTAAGTCACTTGATCAATGTGCAGTATTTGTGTCCCCTCTGCAACTTTGCCCTAAATTCATATTCATCAACAAAGGTTGCTTGGTACTTAATGGGACACTTAATGGGGCACTGACTGAAGGGAAGGGACAATACGCAAACAGGGTGAAGAATGAGGACAAATGTAGATGAACTTCCTCAAACAGGCACAAAATGCTCATTCCTGAATAAAAAATGTGAAAAGGTCAAGTGCCCCCAGAGGTTTCTATTGTGACAGGCACTTAACCCCTTCACTCCTGGTTATCTGCTTCAGCTGCTGGGCCACTCAGTGCACAAGTGCCATTAGCATCAGTGGAATGTGGGGGCCAGAGCGAGGCAGGATACGGCTGGGCGAGACCCACCTGCCTTCCAGGCAGTGGGCACTGGGTTAGCAGGAAATAATCCTTGTGGACACTGACCCTGTCAGTAGCTGTGTCTAGAGATAATTATTTCCTAACGTGTAACCTTTTCATGGTCAATTGCTCCAGTATATTAGACAGAAATGAGATTTCCTTCTATCTTCAGACACACCAAAGTTCTTGGCCTTCCCGCTTTAAGGGCGTAACTTAACAAGTGCTCGGACAGCTCAGTGCTCTTCGATAAATATTGTTTCTGTTTTGCTTAAACAAAAAAGAGGTTTGTGGCTCTTCCTCGATATTGAGAGGAAGGGATGTGGGCTATATGTCCACTCGCATGTTTTTTTGGGCAGAAGGCATTTCCCTTTAAGAATCTAATACTAATCAGGCAACTGTCAGTGTTTAGCAATCTTCTGCTCCACCAGATTTCTTGCTTGTTGACTGATTTTGGTTTACCTTTTCCTGGCTTGTGACGCTTCAGTGTGTGCCCCTTGACACATCACCAAGGCATCTGAAGAGGCAGGATCAGCAGAGTATGTCAGTACAGCCGCTCAGAAGGCATCAGGTTTGATATCGTCAGGAACGTCAAAATGAGCAGCCAGGGGTGAAGACAGTTCTCTTATATGACCCCATGAGCTCAGCCTGCTCCTGCCTGAAGTGCACTCCACAAAGGCAGCTTTGGTGGGTGGGACTGGTCTGAAGAGCACGAAGGAGGACACTGTTCCTCCTCCTTCACCCCAAATACTCCTCCTTGCTTCTCTCTGCCACAGCCTGTTCAGGGGAGACTTGGGTGCACCACCCGGAATCCTTGTGTTTGAGACAGTCCCTTTTTGGAATGACATAAGAAAACTTACTCATCTAACCCCTTGGAGACAGCTTGTGTGGACGGCACTGAGCAAAACAATGACACAAACCCAGTGAGTGCTGCTGAGCATGATTCATAGCCAATATTTTTATAACCTGCTTCTTGTTTTGTAACAGTATCTAATTGGTTTAAAAAAGAATGCAAAACTAGGTCAATTTGCCATTGGGTCTTGTAAGACTCTTTAGCTAAATCTCCAGACTTTAGCTAGAAGTTAATTTGAGCCAGACTTAGGAAAAATATATATTAATATACCCACAGTCTCACGTGAGAAACTTGTAGGCAACGATTTGGGATTCAGAGCCAGACTCTTATTCCTAAGACTAAATTCAAAGCCATCGTTTAAAAGCAAGCTTGCACACGCGTGTGTCCTGATCTTTAATTAGGCAAAACTCCCACTGACATCAATAGGAGTTTGACTTGAATAAGAACTGCAGGATCAGGTCCATAATTTGGTACCTGGGATTTGATTAAGCAGCTAAATTACTAGAACAGTTTCCCCATGAGTATAATTGCCTAATTAATTTTTAAAATAGCTAAGTTCAGCACTGAATATAGTGTACCTCTTGCCACATGAAATGTGCACTGTTTAATCCAAGTTGATGGAGCTATTTGCAAGAGCCTGTAGAGTTTATTTTACAGCTAAGTAGTGCTGTTTATTTAAAGTTCAAAAATAGCCACCATTGTGTTAAAATATCACGTTTCAGAAAATATGCTCTGGTAGTAGACTCCACTTGTAGTCTAGTTTGGCTATTAGCATTTCAAATGTATTTTAAAGAGTAGTGCTCCACTGCATCCTAATTCTTGAGTTCTGGCTGCTGTGATTCATTTTGCAGGTGGGAAAACTCTCTGGAGGCCGGGAAAGAACTACTTCTCTAACAGGGTTTTAAAATTCAGTGCTCTGAAAAGTTTTTTGTCTCATCAATGATCTTTTATTTATTTATTTATTTTGTTTCTGGTGCCCCAACATAATGCCTGTGGTAAATTACACATATTAACGCAAGTATATATTGTTTGCTTTTTGCGGAAATTTCAGTCTACCGTGTGGGCTGTAGGTGATGCATTCACTGCAGAAGGACTTGCTTTCACAAATAAATGACTTTTTTGGTGGGGTTTTTTGGTATGTTTTTGTTTTTAAACAGAGATCTTACTATGTAAAAGGAATAGAGGGATCACACACGGGTTTCTTAAGTGGGAAAAAAATGCATAAGAGTAGAATGCTGAAGAGTAGAAGCTGTTCTCCCTAAATGTACACATGTATGCCTGTGTATGTTTGTGTGTCTGTGTATATAGACATAAATAATTAGACTTGTAATTGGCATAAGGCATAATGCTTACTCATGCTGTTGACAGTTAATAATGCACGTTCTCCCATTCTCTCCAGCTGAATTCTTAAGGCATTACCATGGGAATTTTCCTTTTCTGGGGATTGTGACAGAGCTCTAGGACTTGCTGTTTTTTGTGCTGTGCTTCTTGACTGGCTGGAGTGGCCCTTATTCAGGAAGTCCATCCAAGCATCTCCTGCAGAGAATGAAACCATCAACTGTCCTCAAACAAGCACTCCACACTGCAGCAACGCAGAACGGTGAGTCTTGTGTCTTTGGTGAGTCTTTCAGGGTGATGGGATTTTGGATTTTAACGTGTTCAAAGCATGGCTAGGAGTTTAAATTCCAGAATATCCCCAGATGAAATGGGATACTGTCAAATGTGCTCCTCGGAGGTAGGTTTGAAGCCTTTAGCAACCATTCTGCTGCTTTTTAAGGTGCTAAGAACACTCAATAGGTAAACAAGATGTGACTTGGAAATTGCAGCCACAGTCTGAAATTGGCTGAGGTCTGCAGTCTCGCTGTCTTTCAAAATGATAGCTTTTTTTTTTTCTCCTATTCTGTCAGTGCCAGAGCCTTGCCCACAAAATAAGCAGTCCCTTGAAAAGTAGCCTTGAAAATTAGCAATTGGGTCTACCCAAAATGATGAGATGGTTTTTTAAGATGGGAAGATTATCTTTTTGCTTAAATTGTAGTGCTTTTGAAGGCTGTCCTGCTGTCTTGGTTTGCCAACTTTTATTTTATATTCAGCTTACATTTTGAACATTTTCTGTGAGGAATATGAAAAGGAATAGAAACCTTCAGCTTTTGTTTAAAACGAAAATAGATAACTGTCTGTCTGGAAGGTCTTGCAGCCTCTTGATTTCTGCAGCTGAAATTCTCTGAAACATTGTGATTTAGCATCAGTAGTGATGACTATCTTCTAGAAGCAATGATTACAGGTTTGGGATGCCTCTGGGTTTTAGATAAAATTTGGAGATGTCTTGGGTTCACCCGCTTTCTCCGTTAAATAAAGCTCAGCAAAAATTGAGGAGGCTTCTCGGTTATGAAAATGTAAAAGGCAAGGAGCAAATTCAAAGTCTATTAACGATAATTTAGGCTGCAATTTGTCTCGCAGAGCTTTGGGAAGCGTCACACCCCTTCTCTCAGTGGCACTCTGACCTCCTCTAGCGGTGGCTGGGCCACAGAGAGGCTCTCACAGCTCCTGGCAGGGGTGGGTCTCTGGCCTGGAGTGAGGTGACTCTGGCTATGAGATGTGGTGATGTGGTGTGGGATTCCTGCTACCAGGGATCCACTGCTGTGAACTTTCCATCTCCCTCAGATTCAGCCAAGGTTTCACCTTGTGCCTTGGTTTTTCCTTTGGACAATGCCAGAAGCTCCTTGTCAGTGTATGTCACTCAGAGGAGCTGGAGACGTGATGGTGGAAGTCTGATAGCTCCTATTAGCCATGCTTATTTTTAGTCTGGATTCCTAATATATACAATCAGCAAATAACAAATACCAAGAGGGTTTTTTGTCTTTTTTTTCTTTTTCTTTTTTTTTTTGTTCCTTACTCTTTTTTTTGTTGTTGTTGTTTATTTGTTTTTGTTTCCCCCATGCAAGCATGGGCAAAAGAGCCAAGTTTCAATTTCTCCTCAGATTTACAGTTGTCTTTCTTTAAATGTGAATGCTTGAAAAATCAAGAGTAACGCCACAAAGGGGAGATCTCCATGTATCTCGTTCTTCTTATTGTCTTGGCTCACTTGACCCTGTTGGGGATGTGCCCTTTCATTGTATGCTGCTCTTGGGCCTGTGAGAGCACACAAAGAGAAATGAGCTCTGTATAAGTCCATGGCTTGATCCGGGACCAACTGAATTAGCTGGACCAGCCCTTGACTTGGCGTGGCTGCGTAAGGACGCAGCTGTAATGCACCAGGGTCCCCTGTTTGCCTTTAGCCAGGAGCACTGCTTGCCTTCAGTCCCGATGCTGTGCAGAGTCAGGGGTGGGGATGCTTTCTTCTGAGTGACAGGAATGAGCACAGCCTTGCTGGTCTTGAGGGGAGAGGAGAACTGAACTAAAACTTCGAAGAGCTACTGAATCGCATCGCGCTACATCAAGAAGGCAAGAGATGGTTTCTCTTATGGTGTCTTTCACTGAGTAGAAAGCAAAAAGGTGCAGTCCAGCACAGGCTCTGGCTTGCCCTATTGTTATCCCAGTTTTATGTTCAAGGAAGTGGAGATGGATTTAATAAAAAATCCTGCAGAGCAGAAATGGCAGGACTGCATCTAGGGGATGCTCTGTTCCCAGTGCACTGAACTCTTACTTTCAACACAAAGACTGAAGGACCAGTTCCAAGAGGGTAGTACCTAGTGTCTCTCTCTCTTAAACCCCTAATGCCCTTCCAATTGCTGCCCTGGAGAGACTTGTATGACAGAGATCTCCTTTCTAGCTGACAGCCCTTTCTCCTGCCTCTTTGTAAAACCTGCTTGCTTTCCCTACTCAGTGAAGGCATCTTTGTTTTAATAGCATAAATATCTCCAGAAGCTTAAGCAACTACATGTTGGGGGGGTGTGTGTGTTATTATTATTTTTTCTTTCTGAATTTTTTGGACTAAGCCTAGGCAAATGTTTTGGTTTATTATATTTTAAAATGTACGGGTAGCTGCTGGATTTAGCTACTGCGTTTTCTTCTACCTCAGATTAGTTTTACTCTGAAGAAATGCTGGAAATAACAAGAATGCAATAGATGACTGTGGAGAAAACAGTTTAGTACGGTCCATGAAAGCAGGGACTTCATTCTGCTTTTGTTTCTTCGGCATTGCAACTCAGGAAAATATTTAATACAAGAACAGAAGTGAGGTAAAGACCGCGAAAGACCTATGGTGTGTTTAAGACCTGCCCTAGAAATGATTAGTCGTGATTTGGTGAGAGTGGTGGAGGTAATTGGGTAAAGTCCTGTACCTCAGCCAGCTCAGCAGATCCAGGCGGGGGAGGTTAGTTGGGTTGGGGTTAGAACTTTTGTAAGGCATCACTGATCTCCCCGAACAAGTTCCAGTTTTTGCATGGCTTTTAAGAGCTTTTGCTGTCTTACAAAAGTTTTTGGTTGATTTGTTTATTTTGTTGTTGTCATCTTTTTTTTTTTTTTTTTTTTTTAAACAAACCTCAAAATAAAAACAACAAACCCAAAACAGAGTTGGGGGGAGATTACAGATAAATATATTTTTCAGATTCGTGGTAGATTTGGGTGTGAGATTTGGTCATATGATCAAATGACTTCATGTCTTCAAATTACATTCCTCCTAAGCTTGCATGTTAATGGTGGTTTTGGTAGCTATTTCATGGAGCTGAGACCTGATACCTTTGAGTCCCTGCAGCCATCATCAAGCAGGTCAAAACTGTCTGGGTTTTCTGGTTCCTAAACTACCCCACCATCCTGTATTGATATGTGGAGATTTTGGCTTTGCTTTTCTCTGTTTGAGAAAAGCAAAAGGGAAGAAGATTAATTATCCTAGAAAAAGTTTCCTCTGCTTTGCATCCGTATCAATTTCACTGAGTTCAGATCTCTTTTCTTTTCTTGGGAGAGTGGAAGGAGTGTTTAAACTGAAGACTTATGGAGCATGGCAGTGCTGGAAAGCCCCAGGCAAAGAATAAATATCAGTATATTTCAGTCTGTTTGTCTGGAATATTTGAGGAACTTCATTTTTATCTTAAAGTGGTTTAAGACCCTGGAGAGAAATACAGATCTCATCCTTCTCCCTGTGAAATAAGCAGGAGCAAATATGTGTTGTTGCTTCGTTCTAGTGTTTTGGGGTCTTTTTTGTTGCTGTTTTTTGCCATGCTTTAACTCACTATTAAATACTTTTCAATTTGATTAACCCTTGGAGTTCAGAGGAAGTTGCGTTCAATTCTATTGTGATCATCGTGTCTTGTCACCCCTCCAAAACAGGTGACAGGTTTTTCCTGAAATAAAGGAATTTGAGCAAGGATGCTTTTCTAAGCAATTTGCTTTATCTTCATAGCAAAACCGCAGTGGTAGATCTGCATCGCTGTCACCTGTGGTGAATGGCTGACTTCCAGCCTAGTCAGACTACATTGCACTTCTAGGCTTTTGCTAGAATGGGAAACTCTGTTATCACAGTTTGGTTCCCACGTAGGTGTGTATGAACCTACGCTTTGATAAGCTAATTAAACAGAGGTCTCACTAAAATGCATCCCTGCTTCCTTTAATCAGTTTGGGTAACTGTGGTCTCAACTGCTCCAAATTTAAAGAAGTATTTTCTGCTACTACCCCTCTACCAGTTTCCTCTCCCTTGCTGTTGTGTTCTGCAGTTTGCCTTGAAATATCTTTGGGGGTGGGACTATCAGCATTTTGGTACATTATTGAGGACCTGGGAGGGCCTCTGGGTACTGCCTTAATAAATATGGTAAATAATGAAGTCCAGAAGAGATGCTGCTTTAACAGTATCTGGGTGTACCAGTGAAGAAATTGAGAGCAGATCCTGTTAGTCTCTCCCCTTGCTTAGCCAGCTGGGGGCATGGGAGAGGCTTTAAAGACCCACGGTGGCAAAATCATCATCATATTTCCTTTATAAATACATTGATGGTAAGAATGTGTGGCCTTTTCAATGTTATGTTTTTCTTTTTTTTTTTTTTTTTCTTTTTTTACCCCCTGAAATATGCTGCTGCCTTATTCTTGAAAGCTATGAGAGATCCCCAAAGCTTGCCAGGCAGAAAAGCTCAGGGAGCTCTCAAAGGATGCTGCTGCTTTTCCCTCTAACCTCTTACAGTCTCTACCTTTCCTCTGTTCTTTTTTCCTTTCTTTGCCGGTAAGGCGCTGTGTGCAGTCTTCTGTGAACCTTTGTGGGCCAGATTTCTCCCAGGTGCCTTTTTTCCTCCTCAGTAGCTGCAGAAGAGGCAGTGGATCTGAGGGAGAGATGTGTTTTATGATTTATGACACTTTATAAAGTGCATTTCACATCAAGATTGACAGAGCTGGAGACTGAAGTCCACCCAAGACCAGGGATGCAGAGGCAGGTAGGGGATGGATCTGCCCCTGGTGACCATCTCTGTGCCTCAGAGCCACCTGTGGACTGAGTGGAGAAATCTCTGCTTGCTCAGTCCTTGCTTCCCAGCTCAAAATCTCTGTGGAAAGAGAGGGGGCCAGGTGAGCCCAGGACCTGTCTCTGCTGCAAGCTGTTTTAAGTGCAGCGGTTCATTTTACATCACTGGTATCTCTGCAGAAGCCATGGGAGGGCTTATGAACGTGACCGGGATCCGTTATCCAGCTGCTGATCTAAAGCCGGGCTTATTTTGACAACCTCACCTCTTTCACCATGGGCTGCCTCCTGATGGCAGGGGTGTTAGCACAGTTTCCCAGTGTGAGGGAGCTGCGTTTATTTGGCGTTCCCTTGGCACTCGCATGCTCTCTTAGGTACTTCAAACAGGGCTCTTTCCCACGGTTGTCCTGGGCTAGTCTGCCTCTGCCCCTTTCTTGCCTGTAGCCTCAGGGCTGCAGCTCTCCAGCCATCTATTTATATGGCCCTCATTTGTCTTAGTTGCTTTGGCACTTATATGGCTCCCGTTGGCCCAGGACCTGAAAGCCTCCCAATCTTTAATATATTTATCTTCACACATGCAGACACGCACGCATACCTGTGCGGTCAGGAAGTACCATTGCTCCTATTGTACAGATGGAGAACATTAAATGGTAATTGGCTAAAGTGGGAGCAGGTGGTGGTTGTGATGGAGGAAGGCTGCTTGCACGTGGTACAGAAAATGGCATTGCAAGAAATGGTTCATCAGCCACAGTGCAGTGCTGGGAATGCAGGCCTCTCTACTTATATGGGATCCTTGTAGTCAGTGGAATATGAGGTCCCAGTCATGCCCTATCCCTGTTCTGGCCTCTTCAGTCTTGAATCTTGTTTTCAAATATTTTTGTCCCAGGGATACAATTTCAGAGGTAAAAACTTCTGACAAATTCCTCATCCGGGATGGTGATGAAGGTTGGAGCCCTCTTAGTCTGACGGTGAAAGGAAAGGATCTTTTAACGGCAAGATCCATCTCTCGTGCTCACTGGGTTTGCTGTTCTTGGAGGGGGTTTGGCCCCCTCTTTTCAGTGGCTCCAAGGTGGGGATGTACCCAGCCATCTAAAACACAGCCATCAGCTCTGGGTTTGCTTTGTTTAGCTAGAGAGCTCTGAACAGACTGTCTGCTGGGGTAGGAATTTTTGGCAGCTCACCCACAACGACACTGTTCCTTGGCAGTAGCTTCCCGTTAGCATTTCCCAAAGATGGCAATACTGCCAAGTGTATCTCCAAATGCTTTGCAAACTCGAACAATTAGCGTCGTCTTCAGCACAGAAACAACGCTTGTTGTGTTTAAGGAGCTAAATCGAAACTCATTGGGGGTCAGTGGTAATCTCACTCTTTTGAAGTCAATGGTGTCTTCTCCTGTGCTTAAAGCTGAGCAAGTGCAAAGCGTCTGGCTGAGCGTGAGCCGAAGCCACATGCCTGGAGCCACTGTGTGTGAATTGTGAGAGGAGAAGTCAGCTGGCTGGTTCCTGGGCCCATGCCTGGCCAATAGACCACGATGCTTAATTAGTGTGGCAGCTGTTCTCCGTTAGCAATGCTTTCCTTAGGCGCCTGCACTAATGTTCTTGATAGCAGCTAAGGAGAAAAAGGAGGAGGAAATTGCATCTATATTTAATTAATACTGCATTCATATTTTATTGCGGAGAGCCCTTAGGTGCAGGAAGATTCTCAGTGAGAACAATTGCTTTGGAAGGCTGGAGCCATTGTATGGTGCTGAGGTGGTGAACTGTGGTTTTAAAAACAAAGCCAAATTCCTTCCAGGCTAACCTGGGAAAGCCCAGAAACCCTCTGCCACTCACCTCCCAGCCTTGGGGTGAAAACAAGTGGCAAATCTGCTGACAATTCATATTTGATTAGCTTTAATGTCTTCTAATATTGTGAGTGAGAGAGGCTTGGTGGGCTGCAGACAAACATTACACTGATTATTTTTTCCTTTTGATAAGCTGCCAGGCTTGGAGAGGTTTCCTTTTCAACTCTCTGAGCTTACTCCCCTCTTCCAGCTGCACGCTGTGTTCCTTCTCTTCTGGCTCTGAATCCCGGCAAGGAGACGCAATGTGTTGTTAAAATGGCCGTCACGTTCCCGTCCTGCATGGTTGGATCGCTGTGGCTGATGGTGGGTCTGAAGTGGCCCACGAGGCTGGCACGGTTGGCCTTGGCAGCTGGAAGAGCTGAGAGAACATGAGAGGTGGCTGCTTGCTGGGGTGGCCTTGGCCACTTTTGCGGCCTCTGTGAGGCATCACTCGCTGGGCGTCTGGGTGCGATGCTGCACCAAGTCAAACAGAGGAAGCTGGCGGTGTTTTGAGGTTGGCCTGAGTGTGGCCGAGCAGGAGGAGCAGCAGCAAAGCCACCACGTGTTCTCCTCACTGGAGGCCCCGATCCTGCACGCGAACAGGGCGCCGCTGCCGTCTCCTGCTGCAGCAGCAAGGCCAAGGCAGAGCGCGCTCACTGACCTGCTGTCAGCGCTCACCCCTCGCTCCTCATTAGGAGCAGGCTTGGGCCAGGAAGGAGACATTTTATAGTCCAGTCAGAGAAACATAAAAAAAAATAGCCTTTGAAAGACTGCATGTTGTAATAACTTGAGCCTCTTAAAATTATGTACACACCCTTCATGCACAATCAAGTGTCATTGTTTCACTCACTTAGCATGTGGTCCAGTTCTGCTTGTACTTTGCAAAACACATTACATCTCATTCTCCAATATGTTGTTATGCTCTGTGGTTTGCATTATAATGGAAATATGCAAACAATTATTATCCAAAAACCCCTAAGTGTAATTAAAGTTTTCAATCCTCCTCCTTCTGCTTTCACTGATTCTCCAGTTTTTCCTTGCTAGTGTCCAAAATTCAGAGAGAAAGGCAAGCTGGAGGCAGAAGTGTTTACAGAAAGGAGCATTTCTGCCTTCCTACAACTACAAAAGAAACATTTGTTGCCTCAGATAACTCCTAAGCAAACTGCTGTCAAAACAATTAGTGTTATTTTTCTATTATCCTCCTATTTGAGAGTAAATAGCCATTTCATGAATATGTTAATTACCTGGTAGGTGCAGAAGATAAGTGGATGGTGTATCTCCACAAATGATGATAAAGCTTCTATTGTATACAAAAATTTCCAACAATGTTTTTTTTTCTTCCCCTAGTATTTGGGGCCGGGCGATTGTAGTTAAACTGCTCACAACTGGATGCATTCTTCTTTGATAATTCAAAGATTTAACAAAAGTAACACCGTTGTGCCAGTGAAGATTCTCCCCCCCCACTTTTTTTTTTTTTTAAAAAAAAAAAGGAAAAGCAGGGGGTTGAGCACTCAGAACTGAGTCCCTACAAAAGCTGAACGTTTAAGTCTTGTGTTTCTGTAATAAGTTTTAAGGGCTAACAGAGACGTTCTGAAACAAAAAACCAGAAAATCACTCATGCCGGATAGTATATCTGTGTACTACTAGATACATGGTATTTTTAAATGTAACGTAAATACCCATTTATTCCATTTAAATTGGGCTGTCTGCAGGGCAAAAATTGTGAATTTATCTGTCAGTAGGAACTGCAGATTACTAGATAGGTATGTTCATTTATTTCTAAAATAATTCAAATATTTATTTTAGTGAGAGCATCCTTATTTAGGGGCTGGAGAAGCAGAGAAGTGCTGCTTTTCCTTTTGGAGATGTGTACATTTAGGAGAAAAAAAAAATCAATATTCTGCAAAGTTGAATGCACCATTGTGCCAGATAATTAAAATGTAAATTTAAGTATCTATGCCTGCATTGTGATTTTTTTAATACTTTTAAGTTAGTTGTCTTTTAAAACATGTGGTCAGCTGTTGTATTCACATATGGTCAAATGATCAAAGTCTGAACTCCTCTCTAATTGTCCCCTGCTGCTTGTCTGCTCTGTCCATGATCAAGGCCTCAGCAGGTGATAAGAAAGGCATGAGAACAGGCTGGAAGGAGAATGAACTACTGAGGGGCCCAAGCTGAAAGAAATAAAGACTTCCAGTACATCACCCTGACAGTAAAGAACCAAGAAAAAGTGAAGTCTGGTTAGTTTTTATTTTTTTTCTTTCTTTCTCGCCTTTTTTCCCCCTCCTTTGCTCACCGATCTGCATATATTTTTTAAAAGGCAAAATGCAAATGGAGCAGTGTCTGTGTATTCTCAGCTCTTATAAAAGACAGAACCAAACAACCTACTGCAGACGTGTTTATTTACTTGCTAGGAGGAGGAAGCTGCTAAGTCACACAGTTTATAGTATTTCACATGTTTGTGGAAATCATTGCAATTCTTTTCACTTGTGCTTGTCATTGTTTGCCTGGAGTTCACTTTGCCAGATGGTTCTTTATTGTCACTGGTGTCCACACCTCGCTCTTGCATCACTTCAAGACCAAATGGTGTGAAGAGCTTTAATACTTAGAGGATTTACTAAAAGTAAATCCACACTTTGTGGAAGGTTCATTCTCAGCTATTCAAGCAGGTCTAGCACTGATTCAGAGAGGGAGTAGCTGACCCACGGAATGAAGAAAGGGTGAAATAAATGGATTGTCTTTTCCATTCCTGTTTGTCCCCTGCTCTCTTGCAGTCAAAATACCAATGGAAAATTAAGGATCAATATTAGATTTAGAATAAGGAGCGAACAGTTAAAGAAAGGAAGGCGCATCGTCAGATATCCCCCCTTCCCCCTCCCTCCGCCCCAGTCAGTGTAGAAAACAGTTGGCTGCATTTCTTAAGCTAAATTTCTTAGGCTTGCAGTAATGTATTTGTATGCATCATGTTTCTGGAACCACGTGAGGATTAATTTTTTACATGAATTTGCATGCAAATAGAGTACTCCCATTTGGCTTCTGTAGAGTCATTTCTTGATGTTTGCAAACACTGTCACTCAGATGCAAGAAGTGCGATTGCCCCATTTTACAGATGAGGAGGCAGTGGCTGGCTGAGAAAGCAGTGGGTAATGTGCAGACTGTCGTTCAAATGTGTAGGGTTGTGGGACAATTTACATTTCGTTCTTAAAAATAGGTTTGAGTGCCTATTTGTCTAATTTTGCAGGTAGCTGAAGACTGTCCAAATGACTACAGCAGTAAGAGTGGACAGAGAGAGCGTGTGTCTCTGCATGGACAGGGAGTACTTTAGCAGGAGGCAGGTGTGAGAGGATTTAGAGGTTATTATAGAAAAAAATCCTCGCGGTGATCAGACTATTATATGGCTGCTGTAAAACGGGCAAACAGGCTAATGGGGTATATCCACAGAGGAAAGAACACACATCACAACTGTGCTGCAGCTCTGTGAGGGGGTAGAACTGTGTTCAGTGTCATGAATTTTTTCTGGGGACAGTATAGTCAGCTCCCAAAGGTTCTCCTCGTGGGCTGTGTGGGGATTAGGTAGGACCTCTCTCAGAGGTCGTTCGTGGTAGAAGGGGAGACATCTCGATGCGTGAGGAAGGGTGGTGGAGAAAGAGGAATACGATCATGTCTCTGCACAGGGCAAAAGGTGAGAGAGACTTGAAACAAAGAGTTTGGAGCATTTTGACCGTGAAGATTTGTGGAAGGGAGGGCCCCAGTCCTGCCGGGAGCTCAGCTGGAGAGTGTCTGCCTCAGCAGTGACCCACAGAAGTGAAGTGCCCCACGGAAATCTCAGCTTTTTCCTTCCCTCCCTCCTGTGTTCCCTTCTGGGGTGTGAGCTGGTTCCACTTGGTCATGCTCAAGTGACTTCCTGAGCTGGGGTCGGTGGAAGTGCACCACTGAGGAGGTGAAGCACCCACCACAAGCTACGTTTAACGTGAGAATCAGTGGAGCTGTTTGCTTCTGAGTGCGGTAAACAAAAGAGGCTGCCAAGTGAGAGTAGTGAAGCAGGGTGTATAAATGAGCTTAAGGAGACAGCTAGAGGGTTTATGAGGGGTTGGGTGGGGAGGTGGAAGGATGTGATGACAGAAGAGAGGAGGGGATAAACAGAGCAGGCAGGCTTGTTAGGCAGAGTGGTCTTTTTCTGCTGCTAATTCTTCACAGGAAAGCTGTGCCTTAGCAATGCAGGGGGGTATATTCCTTATGCTTAATTTGTACACTCAGCCTCTGCTTTTTATAAAATGGGTGATACCGGGCTGCCAGCCTATCCAAGCTCCTCTTGCTCAACCAACCCACATCCAGTGTGAATGGAATCTGAAAGTATAACGCTGTAGTTCTTGCTATTTGCTTTGCAGCTGATGGTGAGTGGAGAACAGGCTGTGGAAGGAGTCAGACCTGGCTGCCGCATTTCTTCCACTCCACCTTGATGACTGCTGGGTAACTGCAGCTTCTTATCCGTTGTGCAAATGGTGAAAGATTTTGGTTTTAAGGGGAAATGTCTCACTCCTACCACATGTATTCAGCTCCTTGTTTAACTACTGCTGCCCAGTGAAGGCTGCATGATACTGTTTAGTTTGTAGGGATCAGAGATGATATATAACCCTTCTGTCAGGGTTTGCCATGCCCTAATGACCTTCCTGTAAATATTTATTGTCCAGAACATCTAAAAGTAGGAAAGAAGATCTACTGTGATGGTGGTCAGACAGAGGAAGCCAAATTTAACCAGCTTACAAATTTTGTCTTGTGCCATTTGGTCCTGTTTCCTTGGGAATAAAATCAGTAGTGTCTGCAGAGAGCTGTTGAGTGTCACCTTTGCACCTGGAACTTTCTAAGCCAGTGTGACCAGCCTACCTTCAACTTAGCTGAGAGATTTATTTTTCATAGAGAAACACAGCCTTGGTCATAGACATTATTGGAAAGGCAGATGTGAATTCTGCTTCTCTAATGGTAGCTTGTGTAGAAAATGTTGATTTGTTACGTATACAATGGTAGCATACTAAAACTGTGGTGGGAATGTTGAGAAGCAGTGAATGGGAGTATCTTGCATGTGTCTCTGCATTAACCTCTCAGATTTAAATGGCTCAATAAGGAGTTATGGTCACAATAACTGTGAATAAATGTGCATATTCTTATTTTTATACTGGTTCAAGTTCCTTTACTGGCAGAAGCTAGCCTTTCTGCCAGCCTGTGCAAAGTTCCTGAGCAAAGAGCTCTCCACACCTGCTGCTGATGGTAGTTAGTGTCTAGCTGTTTTCTTGGAAAATGTGTTTGGATACTATTTTCTAGAATAAACAAGTTAAAGTGGTCAGCAAATAAAATAGATTCCTCCCACTTCTCTCCTTCCTCCATATTCTCATAATAAGTGACTGAGGAGAAAAAAAAAAAAAAAAAAAGTGGTTGGATCTCACTCCTGCAAATGGTCAAGAAAATTACAGAGCCAGCAAAATCAATTTCTGGCTTTAATAGTCCACAAGCTCAAGGAGTTCTGTACAGTACTCCCTGAGGTCAAACTGGGCTTTTAATCTCTGAAGGTTTATACAGAGAAGGTGTGTTGAAAACAACAAGTTTTTGATGGAGTCACGTGCTCCAGGAGGTTTGGGATCAACAGGAGGTGAGTGGTTTGTTTCCTCTCGTAGCGGTTTCAGATGAGAGCTGTGCAGAGCTCCCGTCCAAGTTTGGTGGGACAAGGCAAGGTGCCAGGCTCTCCTTCACACCTCCTGCTGTGTTGTACCTCCTGTGATGTGGCAGATTGTGATTCAGCCATCCCACTGCCACCTCCCAGACCTGTGGGTCTCGGTCTCAGCACCCAGCTGGAAGGCTGTCACTCCTGAGGCTGGGTTTATGATGCTTTGTTGGTAGCTAAAGGGAACAGGTCCCAGCCTGTCTTCCTTGACATCCTTGTGTAGCAAAGTTTGGTTTATTACTTTGCCAACCTCCTAAGGACTGTTGTGAGAGCTCTTTGCAGTAACAAATTGAGGGAGCACCCCTGGGCTAAGCAGGGCAGGTCCTGTTTCTTGTGGGACCTGTTTCTTGTGGGACCTGTTCCTGTAAGATGCTGCTCCTGGCTGGACTTGGGTGGGAGACAGTGTGAACCCACCCTGTCCATGCATGGGGCCTTCAACTGACTGAAAAGAAAGGGTGAACAGAGAGTGGTCACTGCTTTGGATTGGACTGTGAGGCAGAAGGGAAGCAGGAGGCTTCAGCAGGGACTCTGCAGGAGGATTTTGACTGGCAGAGGGAGGAAGATACTTTCTCTATACTGTAGGTCAAGTGGTAGAGTAATGAAGAGAATGGCCCTAATGTGCATAAATGTTGCCTGTCAAAATGACTCTTTCTCCTCTGCAAATCTACTTAAAAATAATTATCCACGTGCCACCCTGAAACATATCTAGCAATTAAATGATAAGGTTAATATGTTACATGCATGGAGACCAGGAAATTTGGGGGCAGTGTTGCCATAGCAACTGTAACTCTGCCCTCCTGGGCATAGGCATTCCTGTGGGGTCGGTCAGGGCACAGTTGTGGGGGTGGGAAATGCCGCCAGCATGGTAGCAAAGGGGTGGGAAAAGTCATAAAAATGTAGAAATAAACCCAACTCTTTCATCTCATTTTGTGGTGTCAGTGGAAGAGCAGTAAAAGGTGAAGCTCCTCTCCATTATGCATGTTAGAGGGAGCGCTGCAGTGCTTGCTGTCAGGGCATACCAGAGACCCGGTGCCTTTGGGAGGGCAGAGTTAACTTTGCTGATTTAAGCCTCAACAGATTCCAGCTGCTCTCAGCTCTCCAGGGACACTGGATTAAGTAGGTAAAGGATGTCTTCAAAAACATACCAGTGTCATCCCTTAGGCTCCTACAGCTAAAATCCTGGACCATAAAGGAGATGTTTGCTCCAAAGAATTGTGCTTCTGAAAATGCTGCTCAGGCCCAGCCCGCTGAAGAGAACATACATTCAAGGATAATCAAACTGGTATTGTACCATTAAGAGCAAGAATTTGACTCCAGAAGAGCTTTCCTGCGCTTCCACAAACTTTGAAGCCATTTAATTTTGGTCTGAGAATTACAGAATGCTTACTTTTCACATGAGTGTTTGTGAGCAGTCATGGAACCAAGGGGCTGCACATCCCTCCTGAAGGGAGGGAAGTGACTGTTACTAGTAGTGAGGAGATACCATCGCCCTTTGTGGTGATGAGTCCCCCTCCTCACATCTGCAGTGTCACTGCCTGTGACCCTACCACTTCCAGGTTTGTCAGTGCAGATGATTTTACGCTAACAGAAACCCCAATGTGGCTTCTCTTGCCTGCAAAATATAAAAGGAATTTGGTGAGGGAATCAGAAATGATGACTTAACTTTCTCTGCTTTAAGAAACGGAGCAGTAATTTTGCTGAGATGATGATTCTTGTTTCAGTGTCCAAGCCTCACACCTCAATAATCTCTGAATCTATTGTTTCATCTTTGTGAAATGGTTTGGTTTTCTGTTGCTATCTTCTCAGAACAGATCTGTGCTTAGGTATTACTGCAAAAAACAGGTAATTTTTTAAAATGAAAAAATGTCAGCTGGTTACTGGCAGATACCTCTCATCTGGAAAAGGCTCTTGGCTCATATGCTGGTTATCCCTGCTGAGATAAAGCGAGCAACTGGAGCAAATGAAGCACTTGTGAAGTGTGCTGCAGCTTCTCCCTGTAGTATGCAAACGAGCTGCAAATCATCTGTGCTCCTGCAGGAAGTCCTTTATGAAAAGCAATGGGATGGAGAAAGAAATGGAGGGCCTGGGAGCTGGCGAGATTATTTTCAGTGGAGGGCAACGTGCATTTGGTACATGGTTTGGGTATGATAATAGAAGTCTCCTCTCTGCGGAATGCTGTGGCTCTCAGAGGCAGGAGATGAAAGACACAGAACCATAAAGTGGTACATCTCAGGGCATTTTATGTTGTATTAATACTTTTTTTTTTTTTGTAGCAAATGCATACCAAATGTGAGAGAGTGAGCCTATTGTGTTACCAGACTTTTAAATTAAAACATGCGCAGAGATCATGCAATTGTTTTTATTGTACTGAGAAGTCATCTTAATATCGCTTTGGTTTATTTGAATAAATTGCATGTATTTGGCAATCGTGTAGTAGGAATTTGACATGAGAAAGTCAGCAAAGGTACATGATGACAATACCATGAAAGGCAATGTTTATGGAGAAGATATTTTCTATATACCATTGTTCAATGTTGAAACATGTTTCTTCAATTTACATTCCTTTTTTTTTTTTTTTTCTTTTAAAGGGTGCATAATAACTTAGTGTAGCATTGGGAACTTGCGACAGATAGAACTTAAGCAGATTTATCTAACTACACACAGCACTTTGTTGTTTGACACACAAGCAGCTGCCATAGCAACTGCAAGATCACAAACTGTTATGATACCTCCAAGAAACACGTTGTCCTTTAAAAGAAGCGCAAGCGTGTGAATTTGCATGTCAACTTTATTTGACAGTAGTCACGACTTTTGGGGATAAATAGTATCTTCAGATGTATGCTCCTCTCCCTGTGGGATCTTCGTGGTTTATTTCAATGATTATGATAATTCTTCAGTTTGCCATAATTTTAAAATTATCTTTATTTGCTGAGCTGAAGGAATACAATGTATCTTAAACTCCTCATTAGTATTTCTACATACCATGATAGTGTCTAAAGATCTCTATAAACTTTGGGATCATCTTCCTGTTAAAAAGTGAGGGAAGCAAGTCCTGTCACAAATAGCTTAGGATTTAAAAAGATGGAAATGCAACTGGTGGCACAGAGAAGCAAAACTATTTGTCCCAGCCATACAGCAGGTTGGTGGTAGAGCTGGCAGAGAGCCTGCTGAGGACAGGGACAGCTGTCCTGTCATACACATTGCTGGGGCTGCTGAATGTCCATTAAGGTGACAGAATTTGGGGCTTGTTTCAGACATCCAGAGTGTCCCTTCCTGGATGCAGCTACGTAGGTTACTTTGTTAGATAAGATGGAAGCAACAAAAAAACAGGGAAGAGGGTTGGTTGGCAGGGGTTTTCCCTCCTGTTGTTTTGTCAACAAATTATACATCCCAAATGGATGCTTCCTAACAGCCATGAGTGAGGTATTGACTCTGCTTCGCAGGTGGATGAACTACTCTACTGAGGAGATAACTAACTCCTATGAGACCTAAGATAAGACAGTTGAGAGGTGGGAATTGATTTCATCTGTGGTTAGGAAAATAGCAAAGTAAGTCCCTAAGCAAAATTTTTCCATGGTAAGTGACAAAAAATAAAACATGGAGCATTTTGCAGCCATATCCTGGTCCTGCAGACAAACTTGTATCAAAACCTGGCTGTATCGGTGGTAGCTCATTTGGGTATAGCACTTGGCCCTTTAGATACCCAAATGTTTTTTCTGACTCCAGATTTATTCTCTTCTGTTTGTTTTGAAAAGGTCATGGTGATGTGTACCAAGTCATGTTATGCATCAGTTGGGGAACTACCATGTATCTGTGGAAATAAGAGCAAATCAAGAGAGTTTCCCAGTTTTTATTAATAACACATGCAGAGAGTCTACAGACATTCATAGATCACTCTTTATGGATGCGTTTTCTTAGAATTTGTTACTTGCTTTGTGAGGCCAATGAGTCTTAGTCATGGTCCAGGATGTCAGGAAATGCACTGAAACAAACCAAAATGGTCCTATCCTCAGACCACTTCCAAAGTAAGCCCATGACAAGAACTAACAGAAATAGTCACATGGGGGTGTGTAAGGAGTTGATGAGAGCATTGGTCTATGGATCTCTCTCAGGAAAACAACCATTTAAGTGATGACAAGCTGTTTGTTTGCATGATGACTCGGGAGACTTTGAAGGCTGGTTTGAAGGCAAACAATGAAGTCACTTTGTAGTTGGTTGTTGGGAGCTCTTCCTAGTGGGAGGGGTAGCATAGGGAAAAGCACAAAGGGATTTTGTTTGAAAACATAAGATATAGGCTATGGATATAGGGAACAGGAACTAATGTTGCAGATTCATCACACTGTGTAAAAGAAACCTTTATCAAGGTTATCCAAGCTTGCAGTGAGGAGGAATTTATGTGTCTCTCCTGAAAATGACCAGACATAGAAATATGGCATTGCTGACTTCGGCTTGGTTTCCCCAGTCTTGCTCCTTGGTAAATCCCTGTTGTCTTATGTGAATGGCCAGCTCCTTTCCTTCTCCAGGAAAAGGCTGTTATGCATGTTGTGGGGAATTGCCACACCCTGCTGGGCATGTGTCAACTGAAGACCTGTGTCAGAGCCTACACCATCAACAAGCAGCACTTCACAGAAGTGGGAATGAGTTGTGGAAAGAAGCATTGAAGAAAAGCAGCCATTTGCTGGTTGTTTGAACCCCAGCTTTATCTATGACTTGGGAATTCTGAGGCATCCTTGTGCATCTTTACAAGGAGTTTGTGTATCTTTGCCAGCCTCAAGTGCTCAATATCCATGAGTTATACCTCAGAAAGTTCATGAGGATTGTGGGGTTTTGTTTGTTTGCTGGTTTTTCAGTGATGTGTTGTCGTGTTTATGAGCTTTTAGGTCCATCTGTGTTGCTTATTTCAAAGTTTTCTTTACAACTGAGAATGAGAAACTTATTTTTATGGTGCATGTTCTTTTTTTATATGGAACCTAGATCTGGATGAGTCACGTGCCTTCTGGTTCTGAGGCTTCCTGGAAAGCACCAGCTGTTTCAAGACTTGGAATCAAGCTGCAAGAACATACAGTGCTGCTGGTACAATGGGGCCTTTTCATACAACATTCTTTTTGGATTGCTTGGACAGATATTGGCTGAATTATTATTTTTTCCCCCTTATATTTGGGCTGGATAGGAGTCTGATTTCGGATAGGTTTTAATGTGGTGTTTGGTAACATGATTTTCTCTGAGCTTTACATGTAATCTGCCCATGTTATTGTGGCTGCAGTGGATACAGTGCTCAAGTCTTCAGGATATGCTTAATATTTATGGCGGGAAATGGGCTGTTTGCAAACTAGTAACAAACTGTAATAATAACTTTGCTTTCCACTTGAAACGCCGATCTGAAGCTCTGACTGCCACAAAATTCCTGTGTAAAGCCACATAGATCCTCAGCTGCATTTGTGGGATCTATTTAGATCCCTGTTTGGTTTCTAAAAGTGGGAGCAAAGTCTGTGAACATCTCTAGCTGCTTCCTCCCACACATTGCCCGGTGTGAGCTACTGTCTCCTTGGGTATCTATATACAGCATAACTGTAGGTGTGACTTTCTGTGGTTTGACCAGTTTCCATAAGTTCAAGTTTCTAAGGATGACCACAATGATAATTTAATATGAAATGCTGTAAGGTAACGCTGAGCTAGGGGTGAATTTTCTAGAAAGATCTGCAAAGAAAATACCAAGCATTTGAAAATTCAGAGGGAAAAATACACATTCTGAGGACTCGAAGCCATGAGAGGAAAACCAGTTTGTAAACCAATACTAACCTTGATGAATGTTGTAGAAATATAAGTTTAACCATGACTGGAAAGTTTGTAGTAAAACTCTTGATGGAAAAATTTTTGAAGTGATTTGGAATCAAATTGGGAACCTTCATTCTAGCTTTCTTGGGTTTGCTTTAATTCATCTACAAAAATTGTAATTTTATTTCTCTTTTTTTGGATAATATTTTAACACAGTAAAAAAACCCCAAACCCCAGCAGTTTAATTGTTTTGGTAGTTTTGAAATGCGTTGTTATTTTTTGAGGCTTTCCAAAAGACTTACGGACAAGGATGTGTCATTAACTTGGGTTGTACAAACAGAAGCAACATGGTAGAGGTATTTGATTGGATAGCAGAAGGCAGCGGCTGGGGCAGGGACTTGGATCAGGTCTAAAGCAACATAGATAGAGTTAATGCTTTTGCTCTGTGCAGCAGTAGCAACTGAATCAGTAGGCATTGACTGAAGCAAGACTGTCAGAATGTCTTCAGATGATCTACTCTAAGTCTAAAACTCCATTTGACTCTTCTTCCTCATAGACTAACCCCCATGTTACTTCTAGAAAGCAAGTGAAAGACAGGTCCAACTCTATCTCAGCATTTCCAAAGGTTTTCTCATCATCTGATCCCAAAGCACAATATCAATACAGACAAAGTCTAAGGCATACTTTTCAAGAGTCATCAGCCCTTTTCTATTAGGTGGAGGAAATGCAAGTGAAATATAATGAACTAACTTCTCCAGGAGCAGGTAAGGCACTCTGATTGTGAGATTCTCCTCTCCTGACTCCGACTTTTGCAGTTGGTTACTATATTGTCTTTGCTTCTCCTAATCACTTTGAAAAATTCAAGTAGATTTTCTTTTGACAACCACTGCTACTGCTTTTTCTCTAACAGAAAGCCATTTAAATATCCCTTTTATCATTTTGGGGGTCTGCCATCTAGATGGAATTAGTAGAAAAGTCTTAACTGGAGTCTCTGCTGGGAGGAAGGAGGTGCCAGCAAGGGAGCAAAATGTCCATGAGGAAAGCGGTGTCATCCTGCAACCTCTTTCATCCCTGGCATGCTTTGGCTGAGGTTAAGCAAGTTGCATGAACCACATGGGAGAGTACAGTTGCTCACACAGACATTACTGTGCCAGGGGGTTTCACCCCTCCCTCTGTATTTAGCATCTGCTAGCAGGAGAAACAGTTGAGAAGATGGGGATCCTGATCTCCTGTGAGCCAGTACAAAGGAGTCATAGGGGTAGGGATGCTCTGGTATCAGTTATGGCTGGAGTCACCCTTGGAGGAAAGCAAACATTGGGAGTAAAGGTCAAAGAGAGAAAGTGAGGATATCATCTTAAAGAAAGCCTTTGCTGCACAGGATTGCCGTGTGCAGTGCTGCTGAGCATCTTGAAAAGCAAACCAATAGCATTAGGGTGACAATTCCCACTGCATCCCCCTCCTGTAGCCACCTCACCTCTGCCTCAAGATCAAAAAGGCAGCAGCAGTGCAGCCTCCTGTCTGCGTGAGAACAGAGCCTGCAGAAGGGAGCTGCCACATGGGGAAGCCACTCTGAAGATGCTTGAAAAATAAACAATGGAACATAGGCACTGTGTGAGGCAGCTACCTGGCACTCCCAGAGACCGGGGAAAGGAGAAACCATTTGTGCTTGGGATAGGCAAGAGCCTGCCTTCCCCTCTCTGCTGAATGGCACAGTCTTCATTTCCATGTACTTATCAGACCCGGGGTGGTGTTTACAGGGAAGGCAGTTTGGTAGAGGTAGATGCTGCAGGCAATATAGCGCTTGGGGGAATATGTTTTGTCGGATTGTGCTTTCTGCTTATTGAAGGCTAAAACGCCCTAGCACAAACCATCTTGCAGTTTGCACTGGGGAGCAGGATGTTAACGGGATGTGCCAGCAGTGTTTTCTCATCCTGAACAAATGATGGAAAAAGATCAGAAGAACCTGAGGTTTTTCTGTCCCAAAATTCTTGGCATTAACCTGATCTCTTGCCGCACCTGACAAAATCTTTCCCAGTGGTATGGTTTTAATGTAACAAGGTGATAGTGAAGGAGAAGACCAAAGTGGTTAATCATTCCTGAAAGATACACTGATGTCGGGGGCCTGTAAGGATGTGCACAGGACTGTTTTTTCCTCTTTCTCCATCTAGGTTTCCTGGGAAGCTGTTTTGCTGCACATCTGGTGTTCCTGACCCACCGCATGGGAAGCCTTGAGTAATCCCACACTGCACTGAGCATGTTTGAGAAGTTTTGTATGACAAGATCGCTAAGTGTCCTGCCCTTTGCTCTGCCCCCTCTCGTGTTTGTCACATCTAATAATGGGCAGAAATGTGGTGTGTGCCACTGAACACGGGGAATTTGTTTGTATTCTGTGTTTGCCACAGCCTTTTAATTTGAGGAGGGAGCGTGGGAGCAGGGAATGGTTAAAAACACTTCTCTTTGGTACTCTCTACCTCTCTTAGGAATAATGTGAACTTCAGCTGAAGCTTTGGGCTTTAGAGTGGCAGTCATGTCTCAAGGGGCAGTCTTAAGTGCTATAAAATACAGTATCTATTTCAGTGGATGGCAAAGGATGTGTAAGATACACCACTGTCTGTGCCCAGTTATCTGCGGTAGGGATACTGGGCTCTGTAATTTCCAGTGAGGATGTTGTCAGTTGGGGTGCTTATACACTTTTTGTGATTTGTGCTTGTGTTACTGGCACGTACAGGATTGCACTGCTGCAATCAACGTGGGCTTTTGTCTTTATTTTCAATGTGGGTGTGTTTCCAGCCTATTCCTTGGAGAGATCCCATCCAGTCAGATATTAACAATAAGACATAAAAGTGCAGGAGAATCTTGACTTTTGCTATGCTTGCATATTTTGCTGGTTGTTGAATGTGTGTATCTGAGAAGAGAGACAAGGGCTTTCCTGGTCTCTGGTACACTTACTTTCTCTTCCTACATGTAGCAGGTTCACTTGTTCCCACAGATGCTTCCACCTTTTCTCCTTCTTTTTTATTTCCTTCTTGCACGTTCTAAACATGGTGAGTGAATAAATGCAGCACAACAAGTCTTCTGGGAATGCGAGTATTTGAGGGCTCTTTCCTCTAGATGCGTGAAACAAAAATAAGAGGCCTTTAAACTAGTTCTGAAGGCACAGAACAAAGTTGCTAAAAATATTGGTGGTGATTTTATGAGGAGAAAGGGAAAAGTTAGGACCTACTTGGAAAGTGTGGAAAAGATATGGTGGGAGATAATTCATGGCCAGCTTCAATATTTGCCATTTTTGGGAGGGTGAGATCAAGGCTGAAAGCTTCAATTGTCTTTATTGCTTAGTCCAAAGGAAAATGGGACTGGTTTAGCTGGGATGTTGGCAGGAAGGAAGACATCCATAAGAAATTATTTTTCATGTGAAGCCTTCGTTCCTTCCTTAGTCAGTATAAATGTGGACAAGGTCTACTTTTGGATACGTGTGAGTATTCAGCAGTCAGCAGGGAAGCTTCCACAAGGCGAATAAAGTCCCTGACAAATCAGAAAGGCATCTGCCTCTTTCTATAGGCTATGTAAGAAGTGTTGAATCTTAAATGAGACATGGAAATTAGGCGGCTTCTGTCAGTGGGATAACTTTTGAGAAGCATCTGGTTCAGGATTGTACAATATCTAGCATGGGTGCTTGCTGGGACAATTCTCCATCCAAGCCTCAGTTCCATTTGCTTTATGTCTAGCCCCTTCCAGGAGCATATTGCAGAGATGTCTAAAATGACGGCAATCAGACAAGAGCGGGATTCTGGAACATCAGTGCTTTGTCAGCATGATATTGCACCCAAGTGGAGGATCCCTGCTGACAAGATTATTTCACTGCTTCTGGGACCTGGCTAGCATTTCCAGAGGAAGTTTTGAGTATGTACTGGCTCTGTGCACAGGAGCAACGTCCTCAGAGACAGCAGAAGGCAGGAGAAGTGCCTGGATTAATGCTGCTGTTGGGTAACACCTGATGGTTGCCTGTTATCCAGAATATTTAAATAATGTCTTAAGGGTATTTCCTCTGAGACAGATTTTTGGATGACTGTTCTTATCTTTATTTATGTTTTCCGAAGCTTTCTCAATATCTTTTTCACTTCCAGCTGTGAAATCGAAATACAATGTTCTTGTATTTATTAATTTATTTTATATTTTGCCTCATGTGGTGGTTGTGGGCTAACTTTGTTATCTCTGCTGCACTTTGTATGGCAACAACTTTTGTTATCAAGCAATTTAATTGCAAAATACATAAACAGAAAATCACTGGACAAAACCACCAAAAACATATGACAAAAACAATTTTGCGATGTCTATGAATGCATGATAATGCAGCAAGGGGAGGATTTGCCAAATAGGGGGGAAAATTCGTAGGGAAAGAAATGTCATTCCGTGGTCTAAGTGAGGTATTATGAATATTGTCCCTTTCAGCTTTATACCTTTCATCATCAGAGCTGTTAGACTTCACTCGTGATGAGCTTCTGTAGCACACCAGCGTCGCTCATGGATAAACTGGCTTCATATCAAACTAAGATTCT